>SJYX01005318.1:269462-358839 GCA_006410675.1 Oreotragus oreotragus
GCTGGGGCAGGGAAGACAGAACAAGTGACAAAGGTTAGAGCAGCTGAACTTGACCAGCGCTTGAAAGCTCTCAAATCCAAACTGATTCATAGAGAATCAGTTCACTTCAGTTCAGTTCAGTTCAGTCATTCAGTCATGTCTGACTTTTTGCGACCCCATGAATCGCAGCACCAACTCCTGGAGTTCACTCAAACTCATGTCCATCGAGTCTGTGATGCCATCCAGCTATCTCATCCTCTGTCGTCCCCTTCTCCTCCAGCCCCCCAATCCCTCCCAGCATCAGAGTCTTTCCCAGTGATTAAATTCTTTGCAAGAGGTGGCCAAAGTATTGGAGTTTCAGCTTTAGCATCAGTCCTTCCAAAGAAAACCCAGGATTGATCTCCTTTGGGATGGCCTGGTTGGATCTGCTTGCAGTCCAAGGAACTCTCATGAGTCTTCTCCAACACCACAGTTCTAAAGCATCAATTCTTCAGTGCTCAGCTTTCTTCACAGTCCAACTCTCACATCCATACATGACCACTGGAAAAACTATACCCTTGACTAGACGGACCTTTGTTGGCAAAGTAATATCTCTGCTTTTGAATATGCTATCTAGGTTGGTCACAACTTTCCTTCCAAGGAGTAAGCATCTTTTAATTTCATGGCTGCAATCACCATCTGCGGTGATTTTGGAGCCCTAAAAAGAAAGTCTGAAACTGTTTCCACTGTTTCCCCATCTATTTCCAGAAGAAGTGATGGGACCACATGCCATGATCTTAATTTTCTGAGTGTTGAGCTTTAAGCCAACTTTTTCACTCTCCTCTTTCACTTTCATCAAGAGGCTTTTTAGTTCCTCTTCACTTTCTGCCATAAGGATGGTGTCATCTGCATATCTGAGGTTATTGATATTTCTCCTGGCAATGTTGATTCCAGCTTACGCTTCTTCCGGCCCAGCGTTTCTCATGATGTACTCCATATATAAGTTAAATAAGCAGGGTGACATTATGCAGCCTTGACGTACTCCTTTTCATATTTGAAAACAGTCTGTTGTTCCATGTGAGTTCTAACTGTTGCTTCTTGACCTGCATACAGATTTCTCAAGAGGCAGGTCAGGTAGTCTGGTATTCCCATCTTTTTAAGGATTTTCCACAGTTTGTTGTGATCCACACAAAGGCTTTGACAAAGTCCGTAAAGCAGATGTTTTTCTGGAACTCTCTTGCTATTTTAATGATCCAGCAGATGTTGGCAATTTGATCTCTGGTTCCTCTGCCTTTTCTGAATCCAGTTTTAACATCTGGAAGTTCACGGTTCACATATTGCTGAAGCCTGGCTTGGAGAATTTTGAGCATTACTTTACTAGCATGTGAGATGAGTGCAGTTGTGCGGTAGTCTGAGCATTCTTTGGCATTGCCTTTCTTTGGGATTGGAATGAAAACTGACTTTTCCCAGACCTGTGGCCACTGCTGAGTTTTCCAAATTTGCAGGCATATTGAGTTCAGCACGTTCACAGCATTTTTCAGGTTTTGAAATAGCTCAACTGGAATTCCATCACCTCCACTAGCTTTGTTTGTAGTGATGCTTTCTAAGGCCCACTTGACTTCACAATTCAGGATGTCTGGCTCTAGGTGAGTAATGACACCATTGTGATTATCTGAGTAATGAAGCTCTTTTCTGTGTATTCTTGCCACCTCTTCTTAATATCTTCTGCTTCTGTTAGGTCCATACCATTTCTGTCCTTTATCGAGCCCACCTTTGCATGAAATGTTCCCTTGGTATCTCTAATTTTTTTGAAGAGATCTCTAGTCTTTCCCATTCTGTTCTTTTCCTCTATTTCTTTGCACTGATGGCTGAGGAAGGCTTTCTTATCTCTCCTTTCTATTCTTTGGAACTCTGCATTCAGATGCTTATATCTTTCTTTTTCTCCTTTGCTTTTCTCTTCTCTTCTTTTCACGGCTATTTGTAAGGCCTTCCCAGACAGCTGTTTTGCTTTTTTGTATTTCTTTTCTATAGGGATGGTCTTGATCCCTGTCTCCTGTACAGTGTCAAGAACCTCTGTCCATAGTTGATTAGGCACTCTGTCTATCAGATCTAGTCCCTTAAATCTATTTCTCACTTCCACTGTATAATCGTAAGGGGTTTGATTTATTCTCTAGTCTTTCCCATTCTGTTCTTTTCCTCTATTTCTTTGCACTGATGGCTGAGGAAGGCTTTCTTATCTCTCCTTTCTATTCTTTGGAACTCTGCATTCAGATGCTTATATCTTTCTTTTTCTCCTTTGCTTTTCTCTTCTCTTCTTTTCACGGCTATTTGTAAGGCCTTCCCAGACAGCTGTTTTGCTTTTTTGTATTTCTTTTCTATAGGGATGGTCTTGATCCCTGTCTCCTGTACAGTGTCAAGAACCTCTGTCCATAGTTGATTAGGCACTCTGTCTATCAGATCTAGTCCCTTAAATCTATTTCTCACTTCCACTGTATAATCGTAAGGGGTTTGATTTAGGTCATACCTTAATGGTCAATTGTTTTTCCAACTTTCTTCAGTTTAAGTCTGAATTTGGCCATTAGGAGTTCATGATCTGAGCCTCAGTCAGCTCTCGGTCTTGTTTTTGTTTACTGTATAGAGCTTCTCCATCTTTGGCTGCAAAGAATACCATCAATCTTATTTTGGTGTTTACCATCTGGTGATGTCCATGTGTAGAGTCTTCTCTTGTGTTGTTGGAAGAGGTTGTTTGCTCTGACCAGTAGGCAAGAATACTGAAGTGGTTTGCCATTCCCTTCTCCAGTGGACCACATTCTGTCTGACCTCTCCACCGTAACCTGCCCGTCTTGGGTGGCCTCACATGGCATGGCTTGATTTCATTGAGTTAGATCCTGCTGTGTTCCATGTGATCAGATCATTGGCTGGTTTTCTGTGATTATGGTTTCAGTGTGTCTGCCCTCTGATGCCCTCTTCCAACACCTACCATCCTACTTGGGTTTCTCTTACTTTGGACGTGGGGTATCTCTTCATGGCTGCTCGAGCAAAGCACAGCCGCTGCTCCTTACCTTGGAGGAGGGATATCTCCATACAGCCACACCTCCTGACCTTGAAGTGGAGTAGCTCCTCTCAACCCTCCTGCGCCTGCGCAGCCACTGCTTCTTGGACGTGGGGTTGCTCTTGTCGGCTGCTGCCCCTGACCTAAGGCATGTGGTATCTCCTCTCGGCCGCTGCCCTGACCTCAGGCGTGGGGTAGGTCCTCCTGGCTGCCGCCTCTGACCTCGGATGTGGCATAGCCCCTCTCGTCTGCCCCCTGACCTCAGATGTGGGGTAGCTCCTCTAGGCCGCTCCTGTGCTATCACAGCCTGGCACTCTCAGTCACCGCCCCGATCTTGGACGAGGGGTAACTCCTCTCTGCCACGCTTCTGTAGCAGTCCATCATAGCCAGACTATTCATAGAGAAGAGTATAATATAATTTGGAATATAATTGGATCAGTCCCCGTCCACTCTCACCACCACCACTAGATGTTTGCTGCCAATATTCTACTGTTCTTTGGCATAATGTATTGCATTTTAAAAATATTTTCATAGTATTTCATTCATTTTTTTAAATTGTGTTACAGAGTTGAGACTTTTTTTCAAAAATCTCTCATATAACGCATATTCTCTGAAAAGTTTTTGACACATTTGACAGTGTCTGCCTACACAACTTGACTGCAAATAATAAAGCAGTGTAACACCTTCTTTGTTTCAATATCTGTGGATACTTCTCCACTATCATCAAGTATAGATGTTGCTTTGTGGAAGGGTAAAGCCAGCTTTGCCCTGGTCCTGGTGGTGCTAGAGAAGATGTGAAAGTCCCTTGAACTGCAAGGAGATCAAACCAGTCAATCCTAAAGAAATCAACCCTGAATTTTCACTGGAAGGACTGATGCTAAAACTGAAGCTCCAGTACTCTTTGGCCACCTGATGCAAAAAGCCAAGTCATTGGAAAAGACCCTCATGCTGGCAAAGATTAAAGGTAAAGGGAGAAGGGGACAGCAGACGAGAGATGGTTAGAGAGAGACAGCATCACCAACTCAGTGGACATGAATCTGAGCAAACTCTGGGAGGCAGTGGAGGACTGAGGAACCTGGAGTGCTACTGGCCATGGGGTTGCAAAGAGTCAGTTATGACCGAGTGACTGAACAACAACAAAGCCAGCTGTGAAATATTTACCGCTTGAAAATGACTTGTTTCTCCTCTTAAAATACTTGAAGAATCTTGTTTTATTCTTTACAATTAAAAAAAAAATGTAATGAGGTTATACATTTCTGGAAGTTGTACTATATTATGTTTTTTCCTGAAAATATATAAATACCCTGTTCATTTGTAATTTCAGTTTTTCCTTTATCCTAGGGATATTTTACTGTATCCTATCTTGAATAATTCTGGTTCATTTGTTCATCTCATTATTGTGTTACATCAGTTGGTCTTTTTTTTTTTTAAATTATTGCCTTCTAATTATATGCTTATCTCTTGCTTTACACTTACATCACTATGCCAGTTTTTATTTGAAACTTTATTCTGGCTTTTCTGGTTATGATTTGTTTATCCTGTTTTGACATTTTAGAGACATTTTATTTTCTTCTGCTCTTAATTCTCCATTTTTATTTCTTTTCATTGACTCATCAGCTTGTCTTAAGAGTTCTTATTTAACTGAATGTAGTTGCTTAAATTCTATAGCATGAAAGATTCTCATGTAGTTGTTCTTCTGTTCCTTGGACTATGTTAAATTTCAAACAAAATTTCTTTATTCATTCTGCTTTGTTTTACTTAACATATCTTCATTTCCCCCCCTATTGTTCTTGTTTAATTTGAGATTTATATTTGTACCTTAGTATATTTTGCTGTAGGTGAATTTACTCTAGCAGTCTGTTTCTCCCTTGGTTTCTTGGTAGCTAAAGAACTCCCTCTTCCTCATCTGCTTTGAAAAAAAAAAAAAAANTTGTTTTACTTAACATATCTTCATTTCCCCCCCTATTGTTCTTGTTTAATTTGAGATTTATATTTGTACCTTAGTATATTTTGCTGTAGGTGAATTTACTCTAGCAGTCTGTTTCTCCCTTGGTTTCTTGGTAGCTAAAGAACTCCCTCTTCCTCATCTGCTTTGAAAAAAAAAAAAAAAGCCAACCTCCTAGTCTCTGGAACCTCTGAATATGTTATCTTAAGTATCAAAACGTGGAAAGAGCTTTTGCAGATGGGATTAAGTTAAGGATTTTAAAATGAGAAGATTATCATGAATTACCTTTTGGGGTTGATATAATAGCAAGGATCCTTCCTTATGAGAGGGCAGTGGGAGAGTAATAGAGTGGAGATGTTAACAGTGGATGTAGAATGTAGAGTTATATGTTTTGAAGTTGAAGGAAGGAGACAATAGCAAAGGAATGCAGATGACCTCTAAAGCCTGGAAAGTGGCAAAGGAACAGATTCTCCCCTAAAGCCTCTAGATAAAATGAATCCTGCTAACATCCTGATTTTCAGCTATAAAACTCATTTTGAACTACTGACCTCCAATACTTTAAGATAATTTGTATTTTAAGCCACTTAGTTGTGATAGTTTGCTTCAACAGCAATAAGAAACTAATACAGTAAGGAATCTTTAGAACAATCTTTCTCTTAAATCTAGACCTAATTTGACCTATTTCACTTGGGGAACAGATTATTTTTTCTATTTTTCCTTTTTTAAAAAATGACTGACTCTTGAGTTAATAATTCTTCTTAGTCACTAGCCTGTTTAAGATTACTTGTAATTATTTTGCTGAATTATACTTTCTTTTTATCTGTGATCAACAGTTCCTTCTTGATGCCCCACTCTACAGGCATATATCTTAATGGGCTTGATTTCTATTCTTGAAATTCTGAAGATAGAAGTAAGAAAGTATATACCTACCATGTTTTTCTTATCTATTCTTAAGCTGGAGACTAAACTAAAATTTAAACTCCCTACTAGTTGAATGCTGTGATTATTATGCTTGTAAAGATTCCTATATGGAATGAGATTACAGTATCATGGGTTATAGCTTATTTGATTTTATAAGATGTTGACTGTTTATTCTCCAACACAAGTACACAGATCAGTACCTTATTTTAGGTCATAAAGTTTGCTTTTTCACCAAGTACTTAGCAATTATTTGTATAGTTTGATTTATTTTTTAAAATCAATTTGATGTATGTAAAATAGTATCTAACCTTTGTTTTTCCTTTTTCTGATAGTTAACAACACTAGGAATTTCTTGGTAAATGTGCCTACCATTGGTAATGAGAAGGCTGAGCCCATGGTAAGTAAGAGAACTCTCAGGGGTATGGTTTACTGGGGGCAAAGAAATCAGAAAGGAGGTTTGATTCTGGGCTGATTCTGTTGTAACTGCTGAACTTGGAAGTAAACATTTATTGTCTCTAGAAGAGGCATGTTCAGAGGTGAGCAGGAGGTAGAATGGAGCTCATTTAGCGTTCAAATCCTGTATAGAGCCCAGCTATTTCCAGAAGACGTAGACTGAGGCCTGGAACAAGAAGCCTAGAACATGAGACCTTCAGGCTTCACAAGGACATGATTCATGGGGAGGGCCAGTGGGATGTGAAGACAGGGGCTTCCTCTTTCTCCATACCTCTGAGAAAGTGAAAAAGAAAAGAGTGGCATGAGACAGTAGCTTTTAAAAATTCACGAGAGTATTCTCAATAGTGGAGTAAATGTATTAATGTTAGAATTGTGTGGAATTATGAGGTATTCTCACACCTACACCTACATTGCAACATACACCTCACATATAACTTGCATTTGTACATAAGTTCAGTAGTGAAAGTCAAGTCACTCAGTTGTGTTCGACTCTTTGTGACACTGTGGACTGTAGCCCACCAGGCTCCTCCGTCCATGGGATTCTCCAGGCAAGAATACTGGAGTGGGTTGCCATTTCCTTCTCCAGGGGATCTTCCCAACCCAGGGATCGAACCCAGGTCTCCCACATTGCAGGCAGATGCTTTAACCTCAGAGCCACCAGGGAAGCAATATATATTAGTAGACATATCTGTGAGACAGGCATGGTTTTAAGCCTAGTACTCTCAGATATGGCCTTATCCTCAGCTCTGGAAAAATTCAGTAATGTGGTTATCACCCTGGACACATAAAATATTTTCTTCATTTAATCCATGTCATCTATCCTCTAGCTTTGATATCCGGTGCAAGGAATAAAAATTCAAGTTAATGGCAGAGTTTTTGCTGGATAAAAGGAATCACCCTAGTCAATGGGCTGCTACAGTCTTGCCATCTCGTGAATACTAGCTGAGCCCTGGGGTGTAAGGATGTGAGCCGTAGGTCGTAGAATCCTGCTGAGATCCTAGTGACTTATGACTTACATCATAATGCCTCTGAAGTACTGGTCAGGACAGTGATTTGGTGAGGAGACAGACTTTCAAATGAGTTGTTCTTGAATGTACTAATTTGATTCTTTGTCATTATCAGCTGACTCTCTGGCTACAGAATTTCAGGGAGAAAGTTATCTGATCTGAATCACTCTCCAAAGAGTTGAACCATGAAACAGAAACAAAAAAGGAGACATGGAAAAGACATACTCCTCTAGGCTTGCAAAGATGTCAAAAGGTATGTGTTAAGCCTATTTGCTGAGCATAGGGAACTGCGTCCTGAAGAAAGAAGGGAAATATTTCCTATCTGTGGTGAGAGAGGAAGGGAAAGAAGGAGAGGAAGATGCATGTAAGCTGGTCTTTCTGGGACTCCAGGTGGTCTGAGAGTAAAGAGAAATGTTAGAAGATCAGGTCTTTGTCTCTGCTGCTTTGGACTTGAGCTACTTATACCATAGCACTCTTGAGTTACTGTCACATATGTAGTGGTTGATTAGTATAATCTTTTTCAAAAATATTTTTCCCTTTATTTGACTTCTACCTAAGAGTGAGGGTTAAATAAGTGATGTTCTTATACATTTTCCAATAGTACTTTCTCTTGTTAATGAAGAAGAAAGTGTGACTCATAAAGTAGATGGAAAAATTGTGGAAAAACTATTTAAACATTAAATCTGGTTGTGCAGGAATGAGAGAATAAAGTCATATAGAATTTACTCAGGAATAAAGACAAATTGTTTTCTCAGATTATGAAAATGTAGTATGGGGGCATTCCTCTGTGAAATTTAAGGAAAGAAAACAGAATCCACACAACACATGCAAAACACCGTTAAACTAAATGGTTGACTTGAAGAGCAAGTTGGACTCTTTCTTTAAAAAAAAAAGAGGGAAAGAGAAATTGAAATAGTTCTGGTTACTATGGAGGTTCACAGTAGACAGGTAACTACTATGAGAAGTAATCATTGCTCAATGAGAGGAGAAAGACAAATGGGAGCCTACCCTAAAGCTTTGAGCGATACCCATGAAAGGAATTTAATATTTCCAAGGGCATGTTACATCAAATCAAATCAAAACAGACAAATAAATGGACATTTCTCCAAAGAAGACATACAAATGATCAATAAACACCTGAAAAAATGTTCAACATTATTCATTATTAGAGAAATGCAAGTCAAAACTACAATGAAGTATCACCTCACACAGGTTGGAATGGCCAACATCAAAAAAATCTAGTAATAATAAATGCTGGAGAGGGTGTGGAGAAAAGGAAACTCTCTTGTATAGTTGGTGGGAGTGTAAATTGATAGAGCCACTCTGGAGAACTTAAGACACTAGGAATAAAGCTACCATATGACCCAGCAATCTTACTACTGGGCATATACCCTGAGAAAATCACAATTGAAAAAGACACATGTACCTCCAGTGTTTATTGCATCACTATTTGCAGTAGCTAGGACATGGAAGCAACCTAGATGTCCACTGACAGATGAATGGTTAAAGACGTTGTGGTATATGTGTATTTATACGTGTGCATTTAGTATTACTTAGCCACAAAAAGGAATGAATGTGAATTGGTTCTAGTGAGGTATATGAACCTAGAGCCTGTTATACAGAGTGAAATAAGTCAAAGATAAAAACAAATATCGTATATTAATGTATATATATGGTATCTAGAAAACAATATTGATGAACCTGTTTGCAGGGCAGCAGTAGAGATGTCAACAGAGGACAAACTTGTAGGCACAGAGAGGGAAGGTAGAGGGTAGGACGAATTGAGAGAGCAGCACTGAAACATATATGTTACCATATGTAAAATAGATATTAGTGAGAAGATGCTGTATAACACAGGGAGCTCAAGCCTGTGCTCTGTGACAGCATAGAGGGCTAGAATGTGGTTGAGAGTGGGAAGGAGGTTCAGGGTGGAGGGGACATATGTATGCTGCTAAGTCACTTCAGTCATGTCTGACTCTGTTCGACCCCATAGACGGCAGCCTACCAGGCTCCCTTGTCCCTGGAATTCTCCAGGCAAGAACACTGGAGTGGGTTGCCATTTCCTTCTCCAATCTCCTAGTCTCTGGAACCTCTGAATATGTTATCTTAAGTATCAAAACGTGGAAAGAGCTTTTGCAGATGGGATTAAGTTAAGGATTTTAAAATGAGAAGATTATCATGAATTACCTTTTGGGGTTGATATAATAGCAAGGATCCTTCCTTATGAGAGGGCAGTGGGAGAGTAATAGAGTGGAGATGTTAACAGTGGATGTAGAATGTAGAGTTATATGTTTTGAAGTTGAAGGAAGGAGACAATAGCAAAGGAATGCAGATGACCTCTAAAGCCTGGAAAGTGGCAAAGGAACAGATTCTCCCCTAAAGCCTCTAGATAAAATGAATCCTGCTAACATCCTGATTTTCAGCTATAAAACTCATTTTGAACTACTGACCTCCAATACTTTAAGATAATTTGTATTTTAAGCCACTTAGTTGTGATAGTTTGCTTCAACAGCAATAAGAAACTAATACAGTAAGGAATCTTTAGAACAATCTTTCTCTTAAATCTAGACCTAATTTGACCTATTTCACTTGGGGAACAGATTATTTTTTCTATTTTTCCTTTTTTAAAAAATGACTGACTCTTGAGTTAATAATTCTTCTTAGTCACTAGCCTGTTTAAGATTACTTGTAATTATTTTGCTGAATTATACTTTCTTTTTATCTGTGATCAACAGTTCCTTCTTGATGCCCCACTCTACAGGCATATATCTTAATGGGCTTGATTTCTATTCTTGAAATTCTGAAGATAGAAGTAAGAAAGTATATACCTACCATGTTTTTCTTATCTATTCTTAAGCTGGAGACTAAACTAAAATTTAAACTCCCTACTAGTTGAATGCTGTGATTATTATGCTTGTAAAGATTCCTATATGGAATGAGATTACAGTATCATGGGTTATAGCTTATTTGATTTTATAAGATGTTGACTGTTTATTCTCCAACACAAGTACACAGATCAGTACCTTATTTTAGGTCATAAAGTTTGCTTTTTCACCAAGTACTTAGCAATTATTTGTATAGTTTGATTTATTTTTTAAAATCAATTTGATGTATGTAAAATAGTATCTAACCTTTGTTTTTCCTTTTTCTGATAGTTAACAACACTAGGAATTTCTTGGTAAATGTGCCTACCATTGGTAATGAGAAGGCTGAGCCCATGGTAAGTAAGAGAACTCTCAGGGGTATGGTTTACTGGGGGCAAAGAAATCAGAAAGGAGGTTTGATTCTGGGCTGATTCTGTTGTAACTGCTGAACTTGGAAGTAAACATTTATTGTCTCTAGAAGAGGCATGTTCAGAGGTGAGCAGGAGGTAGAATGGAGCTCATTTAGCGTTCAAATCCTGTATAGAGCCCAGCTATTTCCAGAAGACGTAGACTGAGGCCTGGAACAAGAAGCCTAGAACATGAGACCTTCAGGCTTCACAAGGACATGATTCATGGGGAGGGCCAGTGGGATGTGAAGACAGGGGCTTCCTCTTTCTCCATACCTCTGAGAAAGTGAAAAAGAAAAGAGTGGCATGAGACAGTAGCTTTTAAAAATTCACGAGAGTATTCTCAATAGTGGAGTAAATGTATTAATGTTAGAATTGTGTGGAATTATGAGGTATTCTCACACCTACACCTACATTGCAACATACACCTCACATATAACTTGCATTTGTACATAAGTTCAGTAGTGAAAGTCAAGTCACTCAGTTGTGTTCGACTCTTTGTGACACTGTGGACTGTAGCCCACCAGGCTCCTCCGTCCATGGGATTCTCCAGGCAAGAATACTGGAGTGGGTTGCCATTTCCTTCTCCAGGGGATCTTCCCAACCCAGGGATCGAACCCAGGTCTCCCACATTGCAGGCAGATGCTTTAACCTCAGAGCCACCAGGGAAGCAATATATATTAGTAGACATATCTGTGAGACAGGCATGGTTTTAAGCCTAGTACTCTCAGATATGGCCTTATCCTCAGCTCTGGAAAAATTCAGTAATGTGGTTATCACCCTGGACACATAAAATATTTTCTTCATTTAATCCATGTCATCTATCCTCTAGCTTTGATATCCGGTGCAAGGAATAAAAATTCAAGTTAATGGCAGAGTTTTTGCTGGATAAAAGGAATCACCCTAGTCAATGGGCTGCTACAGTCTTGCCATCTCGTGAATACTAGCTGAGCCCTGGGGTGTAAGGATGTGAGCCGTAGGTCGTAGAATCCTGCTGAGATCCTAGTGACTTATGACTTACATCATAATGCCTCTGAAGTACTGGTCAGGACAGTGATTTGGTGAGGAGACAGACTTTCAAATGAGTTGTTCTTGAATGTACTAATTTGATTCTTTGTCATTATCAGCTGACTCTCTGGCTACAGAATTTCAGGGAGAAAGTTATCTGATCTGAATCACTCTCCAAAGAGTTGAACCATGAAACAGAAACAAAAAAGGAGACATGGAAAAGACATACTCCTCTAGGCTTGCAAAGATGTCAAAAGGTATGTGTTAAGCCTATTTGCTGAGCATAGGGAACTGCGTCCTGAAGAAAGAAGGGAAATATTTCCTATCTGTGGTGAGAGAGGAAGGGAAAGAAGGAGAGGAAGATGCATGTAAGCTGGTCTTTCTGGGACTCCAGGTGGTCTGAGAGTAAAGAGAAATGTTAGAAGATCAGGTCTTTGTCTCTGCTGCTTTGGACTTGAGCTACTTATACCATAGCACTCTTGAGTTACTGTCACATATGTAGTGGTTGATTAGTATAATCTTTTTCAAAAATATTTTTCCCTTTATTTGACTTCTACCTAAGAGTGAGGGTTAAATAAGTGATGTTCTTATACATTTTCCAATAGTACTTTCTCTTGTTAATGAAGAAGAAAGTGTGACTCATAAAGTAGATGGAAAAATTGTGGAAAAACTATTTAAACATTAAATCTGGTTGTGCAGGAATGAGAGAATAAAGTCATATAGAATTTACTCAGGAATAAAGACAAATTGTTTTCTCAGATTATGAAAATGTAGTATGGGGGCATTCCTCTGTGAAATTTAAGGAAAGAAAACAGAATCCACACAACACATGCAAAACACCGTTAAACTAAATGGTTGACTTGAAGAGCAAGTTGGACTCTTTCTTTAAAAAAAAAAGAGGGAAAGAGAAATTGAAATAGTTCTGGTTACTATGGAGGTTCACAGTAGACAGGTAACTACTATGAGAAGTAATCATTGCTCAATGAGAGGAGAAAGACAAATGGGAGCCTACCCTAAAGCTTTGAGCGATACCCATGAAAGGAATTTAATATTTCCAAGGGCATGTTACATCAAATCAAATCAAAACAGACAAATAAATGGACATTTCTCCAAAGAAGACATACAAATGATCAATAAACACCTGAAAAAATGTTCAACATTATTCATTATTAGAGAAATGCAAGTCAAAACTACAATGAAGTATCACCTCACACAGGTTGGAATGGCCAACATCAAAAAAATCTAGTAATAATAAATGCTGGAGAGGGTGTGGAGAAAAGGAAACTCTCTTGTATAGTTGGTGGGAGTGTAAATTGATAGAGCCACTCTGGAGAACTTAAGACACTAGGAATAAAGCTACCATATGACCCAGCAATCTTACTACTGGGCATATACCCTGAGAAAATCACAATTGAAAAAGACACATGTACCTCCAGTGTTTATTGCATCACTATTTGCAGTAGCTAGGACATGGAAGCAACCTAGATGTCCACTGACAGATGAATGGTTAAAGACGTTGTGGTATATGTGTATTTATACGTGTGCATTTAGTATTACTTAGCCACAAAAAGGAATGAATGTGAATTGGTTCTAGTGAGGTATATGAACCTAGAGCCTGTTATACAGAGTGAAATAAGTCAAAGATAAAAACAAATATCGTATATTAATGTATATATATGGTATCTAGAAAACAATATTGATGAACCTGTTTGCAGGGCAGCAGTAGAGATGTCAACAGAGGACAAACTTGTAGGCACAGAGAGGGAAGGTAGAGGGTAGGACGAATTGAGAGAGCAGCACTGAAACATATATGTTACCATATGTAAAATAGATATTAGTGAGAAGATGCTGTATAACACAGGGAGCTCAAGCCTGTGCTCTGTGACAGCATAGAGGGCTAGAATGTGGTTGAGAGTGGGAAGGAGGTTCAGGGTGGAGGGGACATATGTATGCTGCTAAGTCACTTCAGTCATGTCTGACTCTGTTCGACCCCATAGACGGCAGCCTACCAGGCTCCCTTGTCCCTGGAATTCTCCAGGCAAGAACACTGGAGTGGGTTGCCATTTCCTTCTCCAATGCATGAGAGTGAAAAGTGAAAGTGAAGTCACTCAGTCATGTCTGACCCTCAGCGATCCCATGGACTGCAGCCTTCCAGGCTCCTCCATCCATGGGATTTTCCAGGCAAGAGTACTGGAGTGGGTTGCCATTGCCTTCTCCAACATATGTAAACTTATAGCTGATTTACACTGTTGTACAGCAGAACCCAATATAACATTGTAAAGCAATCATTCTCCAAATAAAAATGAATAAAACAGGCAAAACATAGTGGTATCCTCAAGATGTAGTCTTGAGATGAGGTCATCTAGTTCAGGACCACATCACATCCAGGGCTCACACATTCATCCATATGTAGACCCATCTGCACTAGCTATCCTCATCATTCATTTCCTTACAATATTCCACAGGCACCCAAAATCTCTGTGCTCTATTTTTGTCCTGGTAGCTACAAAGAGTGATAACTTCTCTGACTTCTAAAATTCTAGACTAATTATCTTTGTTTTTTAAAATCATGTAAATAAAAGTGTACAATTTATACTTTGTGCCTGGTTTCACTCATATTTTTTTGTTATCTTTTTTTCCATCTTTTATTTTATTTTATTTTTACTTTATTTTACTTTACAGTACTGTATTGGATTTGGCATACACTGACATGAATCCACCATAGGTGTACATGAACTCCCAAACATGAACCCCCCTCCCCCCTCCCACCCCACAAACTTAATGTTGCCTGGGATTTTAGTTTCTTCATTCTTGATGTATATCTTCCATTGAAGCATTTGGGTTCTTTTCAATCTAGGGCTACTATAAACAGTGATATTAATATTATATATATTTTGCCATTGTGACATATTTCTGATTGGTAAATATTTGAGAGTTAAACTGCTAACCAATATTGCATAGGAACCTGGAACATCAGGTCCATGAATAAAGGTAAACTAGAAGTAGTCAAACAGGAGATAGAAAGAATGAACGTCGACATTTTAGGAATCAGCGAACTAAAATGGACTGGAATGGGTGAATTTAACTCAGACGACCATTATATCTACTGCTGTGGGTAAGAATCCCTTAGAAGAAACAGAGTAGCCCTCATGGTCAACAAGAGTCTGAAATTCAGTACTTGGATGCAGTCTCAAAAATGACAGAATGATCTCTGTTCATTTTGAAGGCAAACTATTCAATATCACAATAATCCAAGTCTATGCCCTGACCAGTAATGCTGAAGAAGCAAAGTTGAATGGTTCTATGAAGACCTTCTAGAACTGACACCCAAAAAGTTGTCCTTTTCATTATAAGGGACTGGAATGCAAAAGTAGGAAGTCAAGAAACACCTGGAGCAATAGGCAATTTGGCCTTGGAGTAGAGAATTAAGCAGGGCAAAGGCTAACAGAGTTTTGTCAAGAGAACGCACTGGTCATAGCAAACACCCTCTTCCAACAACAGAAGACTCTACACATGGACATCACCAGGTGGCCAACACCGAAATGATTGATTATATTTTTAGCAGCCACAGATGGAAGAGCTCTATACAGACATCAAAAACCAGTCCAGGAGATGACTGTGGCTCAGATCATGAACTCCTTATTGCCAAATTCAGACTTATATTGAAGAAAGTGGGGAAAACCACTAGACCATTCAAGTATGACCTAAATCAAACCCCTTACGATTATACAGTGGAAGTGAGAAATAGATTTAAAGGACTAGATCTGATAGAGTACCTGATGAACTATGAACAGACATGCATTACATTGTACAGGAAACAGGGATCAAAACCATCTCCAAGAAAAAGAAATGCAAAAAGGAAAAATGGCTGTCTGAGGAGGACTACAGATATCTGTGAAAAGAGAAGTGAAGAGCAAAGGAGAAAAGGAAAGATATATCCATCTGAATGCAGAGTTCCAAAGA
Organism: Oreotragus oreotragus; assembly: GCA_006410675.1. Lineage (NCBI taxonomy): Eukaryota > Metazoa > Chordata > Mammalia > Artiodactyla > Bovidae > Oreotragus > Oreotragus oreotragus. The sequence continues at coordinate 285,041 of SJYX01005318.1, forward strand.
ATAGCAAGGAGAGATAAGAAAGCCTTCCTCAGTGATCAGTGCAAAGAAATAGAGGAAAACAATAGAATGGAAAAGACTAGAGATCTCTTCAAGACAATTAGAGATACCAAGGGAACATTTCATTAAAAGATGGGCACAATAAAGGACAGAAATGGTATTAACCTAACAGAAGCAGAAGATATTAAGAAGTGGCAAGAATACACAGAACTGTACAAAAAAATCTTCATGACCCAGATAATCACGATGATCTGATCACTCACCTAGAGCCAGACATCCTGGAATGTGAACTCAAGTAGGCCTTAGGAAGCATCACTATGAACAAATGAGTGAAGGTGATGGAATTCCAGTTGAGCTATTTCCAATCCTGAAAGATGATGCTGTGAAAGTGCTGCAGTCAATATTGCAGCAAATTTAGGAACTCAGTGGTGGCCACAGGACTAGAAAAGGTCAGTTTTCATTCTAGTCCCAAAGAAAGGCAATGCCATGAGTGTTGAAACTACCGCACAATTACGCTCATCTCTTGCACTAATAATGTTCAAAATTCCCCAAGCCAGGCTTCAGCAATACCTGAACTGTGAACTTCCAGATGTTCAAGTTGGCTTTAGAAAAGGCAGATGAACCAGAGATAAAATTGCCAACATCTGCTGGATCATTGAGAAAGCAAGAGAGTTCCAGAAAAACATCTACTTCTGCTTTATTGACTATACCAAAGCCTTTGACTCTGTAGATCACAATAAACTGTGGAAAATTCTGAAAGTGATGGAATACCAGACCACCTGACCTGCCTCTTGAGAAACCTATATGCAGGTCAGCAAAAAACAGTTAGAACTGGACAAGGAACAACAGACTGGTTCCAGATAGAAAAAGGAGTACGTAAAGGCTGTATACTGTCACCCTGCTTTTTAACTTACATGCAGAGTACATTGTGAGAAACACTGAGCTAGATGAAGCACAAGCTGGAATCAAGATTACCAGGAGAAATATCAATAACCTCAGATATGCAGAGGACACCACCCTTATGGCAGAAAGTGAAGAACTAAAGAGCCTCTTGATGAAAGTGAAAGAGGAGAGTGAAAAAGTTGGCTTAAAGCTCAACATTCAGAAAACGAAGATCATGACATCCAGTCCCAACTTCATGGCAAATAGATGGGGAGACAATGGAAACAGTGACAGACTTTCTTTTTGGGGGCTCCAAAATCACTGCAGATGGTGACTGCAGCCATGAAATTAAAAGATGCTTGCTCCTTAGAAGGAAAGTTATGACCAACCTAGATAGCATATTAAAAAGCAGAGACATTACTTTGCCAACAAAGGTCCNTTGTAGATGCAGACATTGTTGGCAACTATTTTGGAGCACTCTTTCAGGTAGACAGTGGTGCTGATAAGGATCACCTTGGAATAATCTCTCTAGCTTAAAATGCCAGTATAAGGCTTTTCACCAGCCTGTCAACATCAGTATTGGAATACCTCAGCCAAGCAACCAGCCAAACACAAACCCCACTCACCAGCAGGTCTGCTGGTGACATAAGACTCCCTGAGGCCATAGCCATCTCAGAATCTGGTTCTGTTCACCAGAGAAAACAGGACCCAGCCCCACACATTAGTACACTGACACACACACTAGGAACCGCAGAGCTCTGCATCCAGAGACTCACTTTCAGTGGACCAATGCATCAGTACTAGGGCCCTACAACCAAACACCTTGGGGCCGAGCTCCACTCACTGGTGAGACAGCCTGTTCCTCAGCCTTGCCAAGCACTGGGCTGACACAAATCTAAAATCCCGAGCCCTGAAGCAAGGCTACCCCATGGACTGCAGCATGCCAGATTCCCCTTTCCTTCACTGTCTCCTGGAGTTTGCTTAGATTCGTGTCCATTGAATCAGTAATGCTACCTAACCCCTCATTCTCTGCTTCCCCTTTCTGCTTTTTGCTTTCAACTTTTCTCAGTGTCAGAGGAGAGAAAGAGTGAGAGAAAGAATGAAAGATTGCTATATATTCATCTCACTTTTTTATCATTCTTTAACACCATAAACAAAAATAATCTGCATGAAAGACTTAAATTTAAGACCAGATACTATAAAACTCCTGGAGGAAAACACAGACAGAACACTCTCTGACATAAATTGCAGCAATATCTTTTTCAATCCATCTCCCAGAATAATAGAAATAAAAACAAAATAAACAAATAGGTCCTTCTTAAATGCAAATATTTTTGCAAAGGAAATAATAAACACAATGAAAAGATAACCCACAGATTAGGAAAAAATATTTGCAAATTATGTGACCAACAAGAGATTAGTTTCCAAAACTAGCAAATAGCACACAATGTTTAATAGCATCAAAATAAACCACCTAAACAACTAATGGATAGAAGACCTAAATAGACATTTCTTCAAAGTCGATATACAGAGGGCTAAGAGACACATGATGATATTTAAATATCACTAATTATTAGAGAAGTGAAAACCAAAACTACAATGAGATAAGACTTCACAACTGCCAGAAAGCCTATCATCAAAATATCCACAAATAATAAATGCAGGAGAGGGTATGGAGGGAAGGGAAATCTCCTACACTGTTGANGCCACTGCTGAGTTTTCCAAATTTGCTGGCATATTGAGTGCAGCACTTTCACAGCATCATCTCTCAGGATTTGAAACAGCTCAACTGGAATTCCATCACCTCCACTAGCTTAGTTCGTAGACATGGTAAGCAAATGAGACCAAATTAAGATTAAAAGGTTGTGTACAGCAAAGAAACCCATAAACAATACAAAAAGACAGCTCTCAGAATGAGAGAAAACATTTGCAAATGAACCAACCAACAAAGGATTAGTTTCTAAAATATACAGAGTATTCAACTCAGTATCAAAACAAAAAAACAAACAACAAAATAAAAAAACTGGGCAGAAGAACTAAATAGACATTTCTCCAAAGAAGATATACAAAAAGTACATGCAAAGATGCTTAACATCACTAATTATTAGAAAAATGCAAATCAAAACTACAATGAGTTATCACCTCTTACTGGTCAGAATGGCTATCATTAAAATTAATCTACAAACAATAAATGTAGGAGAGGATTTGGAGAAAAGAAAATCCTCCAACATGGTTGGTGGTAATGTAAATTGGTATAGCCACTATGGGGAACTGTATGCAGATTCCTCAAAAAAATAAACACATAACTATCATATGACCCAGCAATTACACTTCTTGGCACTTATCTGGAGAAAATCATAATTCAAAACTCCTAGAGGAGAACATAGGCAAAACACTCTCCGACATATATCACAGCAGGATCCTCAGTGATCCGCCTCNAGTACTTGGATGCAGTCTCAAAAATGACAGAATGATCTCTGTTCATTTTGAAGGCAAACTATTCAATATCACAATAATCCAAGTCTATGCCCTGACCAGTAATGCTGAAGAAGCAAAGTTGAATGGTTCTATGAAGACCTTCTAGAACTGACACCCAAAAAGTTGTCCTTTTCATTATAAGGGACTGGAATGCAAAAGTAGGAAGTCAAGAAACACCTGGAGCAATAGGCAATTTGGCCTTGGAGTAGAGAATTAAGCAGGGCAAAGGCTAACAGAGTTTTGTCAAGAGAACGCACTGGTCATAGCAAACACCCTCTTCCAACAACAGAAGACTCTACACATGGACATCACCAGGTGGCCAACACCGAAATGATTGATTATATTTTTAGCAGCCACAGATGGAAGAGCTCTATACAGACATCAAAAACCAGTCCAGGAGATGACTGTGGCTCAGATCATGAACTCCTTATTGCCAAATTCAGACTTATATTGAAGAAAGTGGGGAAAACCACTAGACCATTCAAGTATGACCTAAATCAAACCCCTTACGATTATACAGTGGAAGTGAGAAATAGATTTAAAGGACTAGATCTGATAGAGTACCTGATGAACTATGAACAGACATGCATTACATTGTACAGGAAACAGGGATCAAAACCATCTCCAAGAAAAAGAAATGCAAAAAGGAAAAATGGCTGTCTGAGGAGGACTACAGATATCTGTGAAAAGAGAAGTGAAGAGCAAAGGAGAAAAGGAAAGATATATCCATCTGAATGCAGAGTTCCAAAGAATAGCAAGGAGAGATAAGAAAGCCTTCCTCAGTGATCAGTGCAAAGAAATAGAGGAAAACAATAGAATGGAAAAGACTAGAGATCTCTTCAAGACAATTAGAGATACCAAGGGAACATTTCATTAAAAGATGGGCACAATAAAGGACAGAAATGGTATTAACCTAACAGAAGCAGAAGATATTAAGAAGTGGCAAGAATACACAGAACTGTACAAAAAAATCTTCATGACCCAGATAATCACGATGATCTGATCACTCACCTAGAGCCAGACATCCTGGAATGTGAACTCAAGTAGGCCTTAGGAAGCATCACTATGAACAAATGAGTGAAGGTGATGGAATTCCAGTTGAGCTATTTCCAATCCTGAAAGATGATGCTGTGAAAGTGCTGCAGTCAATATTGCAGCAAATTTAGGAACTCAGTGGTGGCCACAGGACTAGAAAAGGTCAGTTTTCATTCTAGTCCCAAAGAAAGGCAATGCCATGAGTGTTGAAACTACCGCACAATTACGCTCATCTCTTGCACTAATAATGTTCAAAATTCCCCAAGCCAGGCTTCAGCAATACCTGAACTGTGAACTTCCAGATGTTCAAGTTGGCTTTAGAAAAGGCAGATGAACCAGAGATAAAATTGCCAACATCTGCTGGATCATTGAGAAAGCAAGAGAGTTCCAGAAAAACATCTACTTCTGCTTTATTGACTATACCAAAGCCTTTGACTCTGTAGATCACAATAAACTGTGGAAAATTCTGAAAGTGATGGAATACCAGACCACCTGACCTGCCTCTTGAGAAACCTATATGCAGGTCAGCAAAAAACAGTTAGAACTGGACAAGGAACAACAGACTGGTTCCAGATAGAAAAAGGAGTACGTAAAGGCTGTATACTGTCACCCTGCTTTTTAACTTACATGCAGAGTACATTGTGAGAAACACTGAGCTAGATGAAGCACAAGCTGGAATCAAGATTACCAGGAGAAATATCAATAACCTCAGATATGCAGAGGACACCACCCTTATGGCAGAAAGTGAAGAACTAAAGAGCCTCTTGATGAAAGTGAAAGAGGAGAGTGAAAAAGTTGGCTTAAAGCTCAACATTCAGAAAACGAAGATCATGACATCCAGTCCCAACTTCATGGCAAATAGATGGGGAGACAATGGAAACAGTGACAGACTTTCTTTTTGGGGGCTCCAAAATCACTGCAGATGGTGACTGCAGCCATGAAATTAAAAGATGCTTGCTCCTTAGAAGGAAAGTTATGACCAACCTAGATAGCATATTAAAAAGCGGAGAGATTACTTTACCAACAAGTTATGTCTATTCAAGGCTATGGTTTTTCCAGTGGGCATGTATGGATGTGAGAGTTGGACTATAAAGAAAGCTGAGCACCGAAGAATTGATGCTTTTGAACTGTGGTGGTGTAGAATCCTCTTGATAGTCCCTTGGACTGCAAAGTGATCCAACCAGTCCATCCTAAAGTAAATCAGTGCTGAATATTCATTGGAAGGGCTGATGTTGAACCTGAAACTTCAGTACTTTGGCCACCTGATTCGAAGAGTTGACTCGTTTGAAAAGACCCTGATGCTGGGAAAGATTGAAGGCAGGAGAAGAAGGGGATGACAAAGGATGAGATGGTTGCATTGCATCACTGACTCAGTGAACATGAATTTGAATAAACTCTGGGAGTTGATGGATAGGGAGGCCTGGTGTGCTGCAGTCCATGGGGTCACAAAAGAGTCAGACACATGAACTACTGAACTGAAATGAAGCCATTTGGCTTCTCAGGTTGTACTAGTAGTAAAGAATCTGCCTGCCAGTGCAGGAGATTAAGAGATGCAAATTCCATCCCTGAATCAGGAAGATCCCCTAGAGGAGCTCATGGCAACCCACTTCATTATTCTTGCCTGGAGAATCCCATGGACATAGGAGCCTGGGGGCTACACTCCATAGGGTCACAAAGAGTCTGACATGCCTAAGGTGACTTAGCATACACACACGTTAACCAGTGGCACTGAGGTTGGTTGATGTTGAAACAGTGACAAAATAATTGAGTATAGTTAATTTTTTAAAACTTGCTTACTGTTTCATTTGAGGTTGTATTTCTCTATGAGATAGAATCCATAGGTAAATATAGAGGGAGAGAAATAATACCAAAAATCTTAACCAAGGTAAATGAATATGTGGTGCCTTGCTGTCAGGAGCCAGATGGAAGCACAGATTACTGAAATATGGCAATTATCCACCCATGTTAAAGATTCAGTATAAATAAGTGTCTCCATGGAGTTGGTGGGGAAAGAAGATTAGGGAGAAGAATGTATAAGAACAGAATGGAACTAACATTCTTATGACCTTTATTCCATGTTCTAGAAATCTCAAAATTACATGAATATGATCTTCCATCAGTGTACTGTTTGGAGTCCAATGCCCTGAACCCTGAGGAAAGAGACATGTCCTCTGAATCAGAATACTTCTCCTGTGACTTCTCTTTTAATACTCCCTTCTTTGCTGGTAAGGATAAAGGAAGAATGGTAGAGTCTAGGCAGATCAGAGCAATGGGTGTTTGAGCAGCTCAACATTTCTACATAGACCCTGGGGGAAAGATGTACTTGAGATCCAGTCATAGTCTCTTATTTCTCTCTTATTTGGGAGTCTAGGTCTCTCTGTTCCATCATAGGAACTCATCAAAAATACTTTTCACTTTTTGGGGAAGTAGGTGAGGAACCCTGTGCATATCTTTAGGGGAAAAAGTCATTTATCAAGGCGCAGTGTCCACAATTATTATATAATTGGTTAAACCTCAGAGTGAAGAATTAATATAATACTAAATTTTTACTAATATTACCTCAGTAACATCTGACAGTTGAAAATGTAAGAGTTCTGGATTGTCAGTCCACCACATTGAAGAGTCCTATAGATAATGACTTACTGAAAATGAGCTCACACTCTAAAACTATGAAATATAACTCTAAGGTAGATTGTAATATGAACAGCAAGTTTTAAACATAAAGATAATTTAATTAAACAATGTTATAAGAATAGTAACTGACAATATTCAAAATTATTAAAACTGTAAGAATACAAAACCCAATCGAGAAAAAATAAATTACTAAAAAAGCCAAATAGTAGTTGTAGAAATTAAAAAAAATGTTGTTTTAAAACTTATAAAATATGTATATGAGTTAAACAGCAAATTAGACATAGATGAAAACTGATGAACAGGATGATAGAGCTGAAGGATTACCTACAATATATGTCAGAGAAATAGATGGAGTTATAAAGGAAGGATGCAGACAAAAGAGGGTAAAATGTGAAAATATGATGTATTGAGTTTTCTCAATAAATTTTTATAAGTAAAACAAAATAAGACAGATAATCAAAGGGATGACGGCTAAGCACTTTTCAGAACTGATGAAAGACTTAAATCCTTGGGAATCAAACATTATTAGAAAGCTCATTACAGAATAGGAAAAAGAAAAATCCGCACCTTGGTACACTGTACCACAAATTCAGAATCCAATAGCAAAGACCTTAACAAAACTAGAGAGGAACACAGAATAATTACATAAGAATGATGATACTGTCAGACTTTAAGCTTCAGTAATTCAGATGATAGAAACAAAATCCTAATGTCAACAATGTAAAATAGTGTGTTTAAGAAACAGTCACTCTTCAACAAAAAAGGGTGAAATTGAGACTTTGTAAAGTCAAAAACTATGAAAAACAAAGTAGTAAATATTCAAAGCATTATATGATACCTTCTAAGATTCCTGTCTGTTCCCAAATCCTTATCCCTTCACATAACCCCACAACCTAGGGGCTCACATGATCTCCCACACGTGTATCCTTCATATGGTCAGTGTGGAACACTTTCATCGTCTCAGCAGGATTCACAAAATTACTCAGACCTACACACTCTCTCATATAAATCAAACAGATAACTACTTGCTCTTTAATAGTACATGACACATAGATCATTCGTGATACAGGAGAGATGTACTGCCTTTGTTGTTCAATCACTCAGTTATGTCTGACTCTCTGTGACCCCATGGACTGCAGCATGCCAGGCTTCCTTGTCCTTTACAATCTCCCGGAGTTTGCTCAAGCTCATGTCCATTAAGTCAGTAATGCCATCCAACCATCTCATCCTCTGTTGTCCCCTTCTCCTCTGGCCTTTCCCAGAATCAGGGTCTTGTCCAATGAGTCAGGTCTTCGTGTCAAGTGGGCAAAGTATTAGAGCTTCAGCCTCAGCATCAGTCCCTCCAATGAATATTCAGGGTTGATTTCCTTTAGGATTGATTGGTTTGATTTCCTTGCAGTCCCGGTGACTCTCAAGAGTCCTCGCCAACACTGCCGTTCAAAAGCATAAATTCTTCAGTGCTCAGCTTTCTTTATGGTTCAACTTTCACATCCATACATGACTACTAGAAAAACTATAGTTTTGACTAGATGGACCTTTGTCAGCAAAGTAATGTCTCTGCTTTTTAATAGACTGTCTAGGTTTGTTATAGCTTTTTTTTCAAGGATCAAGTGTCTTTTAATTTCATGGCTGCAGTCACTGTCTGTTGCAGTGTGACCCAAAGCATCATACTCATGCTATTTTCATAGACAATGACCATCTCATCCCCACATTCACTGTGTAAAATTGTTGAAAAAGATAAACTGTGCTCAGTAAATGTGACATACAAAGCAATTCTAAAAATTATAGCATACACACCACATTTTCCCATTCCCACACTAACATGATCCACCAGACATCCTCAGTGACCTAAGAGAAAAAGTAGATATATTTGAGAAATAAAATTCTGTTGTAATCTTAATTAAAACTTTTAAACAGAGGGAGTGATTTAATGTGTTTGTTATTTTATATGGAACAAGAATTTACCTATTTGCTGAAGCTTGTGTATTTAAAGATATAGTCCTTTCCACTGGAAACTTAGATTAAGAGGAAGTAAGAAAAGTGACTGGGTATATTTTTGATATGTTTAGATCATTGATAGATAGAGGTGATTCAAGAACTACAAAATTTATTTGGGGAAATTCCAAGAATCTAGAATTTATCTGTAAATTGATGAGGTTTAAAGATAGACTGTGATTATGGTGAGTATAAATGAAAAGCTGAGTCAGAGCCCTGTCGGCAGAGGTCACTGAGAAAGGTGACATCACTGATTAGGCCAAGGGATGACCTGTTAGTTGATGACCAAGTTAGTTCCTGAGACGGGAGCTGTAGCCAATGTTGGGAGTTAAAAATCTCAAGTCAACCCTGGATATCCTGCTGCAGTCTCATGCTCAACCTTAGGATCCAGCAGTTATCCCAAAGTTCTGGCAACTCAGGTCTCTGAGTAAGGTTCCACAAGAACAGATAAGTGAAAGGTGGAGTTGGGGACTAGAAATAAATGTCAGTAAATTATTTTCTGTGAATTCTAACTCTTTCAGGAAGCAATAATATTTTCATGTGATAATCCATAGCTAACAATCTGATGTGCTTTACTTATGTACATACACTGAATTTATTCTTCTGGTAAATAGAGTAGGAATAACAACATGTACCTGACAATGTGCAAGAAATGGAGCCTCTCATAAAGTGCAGGAAATCGTATAGGCCACTTAGAGGTAATCAGCCAAGTGATTCCAGCAAATATATTTGTATACCTGGGTTTTGGAACTTTGGACAAAAACCAGACCATAAATTTCATGATGATAAATGCCGTGTGTGTTATTGTACATGGTATTTCTTCAGTTTTTTGTTGAAGGGAAATTATATCATGGGCTCAGAAGAAGAAACTCTGCTGTCTGAACTTTGACCCATGCCCACAGCCAGACAGCAGAGGATTCAGACTGAGACATCTCCTGTGCCTTTTCTGTAGACAGACTTATTCATAGTGGTATAGGTGTGGGAAAGAGGAGGTGCTGAGAAGGAATCGGGGCAGTGGGTCAGCATGATCGTCTAGAATTGGGACTGAGCTCCTTTGCCCAACCATGGCCACGAAAAGTGAAAGTGAAATCGCTCAGTCATGTCTGACTCTTTGTGACCCTATGGACTGTGCAGTCGATGGAATTCCCAGGCCAGAATACTGGAGTAGGTAGCCTTTCCCTTCTCCAGGGGAATCTTCCCAACCCAGGGATCCAACCCAGGTCTCCCACACTGCAGGCAGATTCTTTACCAGCTGAGCCAGCAGGGAAGCCAGTCATGGCCTTTGTTATCCCATTTTCTCAGTGGTGCTTAAGGCCTCTGTTTCTGATCAGTGGGAAGAAATGTACCACATAGGTGTGTCCTGTCTTCTTTGAAAGAGACTCTTAAAGGATATGAATGGAAAGGTTACAAACTGAAGAGAAATGTGGAAATGCATTTTTTCAGGAGTCTAGGGCAAGTCTATGAAGTCTTCATCTGAACATCTCCAACACCATGGCCAATTCCCTGGGAACTCTGAAAAAAAAAAAAATGACATTGTTGAAAGAAAGAAAAAAAAGCACAACTCCTCACAACATATGAGTTGTTTTCCTGGGGCCTTCCTGAGAACTATAGATCAGGAGACAGATAACTCTGAGGGACTACTCCAAAGAGGTGGAAGATGGTCATTATATATGTGCTTTTGATGAAGAGGATACATACATGTCAAACACACATCTTGGTAAAAAAGATTTTTCCTGTCACAAGAAGGTTGCTACTAGTCATGAGAAGCACACATCTCTATGAATGATTTTAGTGCTTTTCTAGGTATGAGAAGATGCAAGACACTGGATTTGTAAAATTTTGTCATTAAAATAACCATGTGAGGACATAAAGCACACAGGTCTGATCTTCACTGTGAATTCCTTTTAGGGTATGTTAAAGGTCAGCAAGTGCAGTGGCTAATGGCCTAATCCTTGTAGGGTTAGATGACGAGAGACATGCTTTAGTTTACAATATTTATATCTATGTATCTGTCTCTCTTTCTATATATGTGTGTGTGTGTATCTCTCTGTATATGTATATCAATACAAATTTCAATGTAAATATAGAGTTAGACATATATGCAGAATAATTAAAAACTTGCATCCTGTGTCCCCTAATGGAATAATTTCTGATGAGGAAAACTGAGTTAGTAATATCCAAATTTTCATGACTATATACTGTATTTCAGGCATGGGCCTAAGTTTTTGATGTTCTGTATACATCTCTAGAAATATCATATATAAAATATGCAACATCCCTGACATGTACCACACACACCATTTTGATAATTGTTTATTTACATTTTGGAGTAAGTGGGGTTTCACACAGGATAGTCACCCCAATATCTATGAAAGTAAGACTCATGTGTGGTAGAAATGTTTGACATATAATATCCATTCAATGTGTCCTTTTTGAAATGGACACAGATCCCAGAAAATGTCACTTCTCATTTTTTTTTTTAACTCCATTCCATAGAATCCTGGAAGACTCAGGAGGATGCTCCTCAGCTGGAGTCATTTGTGATGGTCCCAACCTGTAATCAAATAATAGGAGAAACTTCCTCTGCCTCCACAGGATATTTCTCTTGTGTCTCCTCTGAATGCGAGCTTGTCTTTTCTGATGAGGATCGTAAGGAAGATGCAAAGGTGGACTCTGAGCTTGGAAAGGGGGTGCTGTTGAATTGCTTAGCCTAATCCCTATTTACTTTCTCTTTGAAAACAAGAAAAGTCAGGGCAGAGGGACCAGAACTGAAGTTTCTGTCCAGGGACAAATAGGGGGTATGCCTTCAAGAATAAGACAGAGTTTCTCAGCACTGATTTTCATCATATGAACCCTGGGATAGCTGTGAGAAAGGTAGGGGGCAGTGCTGATATGCACATGGGAACTTAATCAGAACCTTCCCCCTTAGATCAGCACAAACTCATATCCTCATACCCACTCAAACAGCGTGCACAGAGTTCTTCATACCAAGTATGGCCCTGTTTCTCCTTCCTTTCTCTTTTGCTCTCAAATACACACAACTTCATTCCCCCGTCTGTCTTTCCCATTCTCTAGTAGCGTCACACAGCCATACACTTATACCTCATTCTTTCACCCAGTCATTTTCAGATCCATCTTTGCACACTGATCCCATAAGTAATTCACATCCCTTTACACATATGACCTCTTTTAACTCACTGTATGCTAGGTCAAATTCAAGAAAATTCCTTTGCCCTGAAGGGAATATACTTTTCCATACAGTCTTTCTAATCTAATCACTTCACCCACAAAACCTTCAGTCCTTCCTAGAAAGACACATTCTGAGAAGTCACATACACTTCCTCAAAGTCCTATTATCTCACGATAAGAACATGTACCACTCTTGAACTTGTTTATGTATACTGAAACACCTCATACTACACATAGACACCCATTCACCATCCCCTTTCACCATTAGACATGCCATGTATGCCCCAGAACATACATATATCATACCCTCATTCCCATATATTTATAGCATACATGAAGTCCAAATATAACATGCCACAAACAGAATTCTGAAATATCCCATATATATGTACTTTCACTCCACATGCCCAGATAGAAGTATTGTCACAGCCATCTCAACTTCTATAGACTTCACATACTTGATCCTAGTTTTCTTATGTTTGAAATTTTCTTTCCTAGGAGTCCAGCAATCGTGTCAAGATGTTTCTTGTCTTGAATCCACTGAGATGCCTCCAGTCCTGGATTTGGAGCAAGGAGAGACTTCTTCCCCTTTCCCACAAGTCTCTTCTCCACTTAATTTGGTTAATAGTAATAAGTCATTGTCATCGGTACATATGAAAAAGAAAAGAGTCATGAAAATTTACTACATGCATGTTCAAACAAAAAAGGGTGTGGCTTCCTTGCAGGATACAGAGGAAGAACTGGAGTCCGCCACAAAGAAGATACAGATGGAAGAAATGACCTCTCCTGAAAAAACACATACCACATTCACCCCCTCTCAAGGGACTACAACGGAGCTCCTGACTGACAGTGAATCCAGTTTGTATATCCAAGCCAAAGATGAAAGGGAGAGGGCTGAAAACCCACCAGAACCTCGAGCTTTGGAGGAATGTTCCCGGGCCAAGACACCTGAATGGCTGGCAGCCCTGGACAGTGGCTTCCAGCACATGAGCTGCTACCGGATCTTCCCCAGCTTAGGGGACCTTCAGAGGCACGTGGAACGTGGGCTCAGTGAGGGCTTTAGCTGCTATGCTTTCCATCTTGCTTTGGCTTGGCTAAAGCGAAAGAGGAACAGAAAAGGGAAAAACAGGACGAGGAAGAAGATTATCAAGACGGCCACATCTGGTTGCCACAAAGAAAAACATTTTGGCATGAAGATATACTCAGGGAATGACACTGACTCTCACCCCTAAAAAGAGAGGAAATGAAAGAGGCCAGCCTCTATTGAGGAGGCTTCATCTCTAAGCAGCCATCATACCTGCCTTTGTTTATGCATCTTTGTCAGTACACCACCCAAAGAGCAGAGAACCCATTCTAATATTACCCACTGCTCTCCTGAGGAGAGTGGAGAGGAAGGCAGATCTCTCCATACAGAGGAGCAAGGTATCCTTAAGCAAACTAAGGAACAATGAACAACAGTGTATCGTCTCCACCACGACAAGTGAAGAGAGGACGAAAGTGAAACTGCTATGGACTAGACCACAGAAGGGGTGAGAACTGGAAGGGTAAGGGATCATGTCAAGAATATTTAGGATGCAGGATTCTGAGAAAAGGCATCCACCACCGAGGCCTCCCAAGATCCCATAATCACTGTAATGAATAATTTCCTTCAGAATAATATATTCTTGGAAGTGGAATATTTTTTTGTTGTTTAGTTACTCAGTAATATATGACTCTTTACAACCCCATGGACCTGCAGCATGCCAGCCTTCCCTGTCCTTCAATATCTCCTGGATAGTCTGGGACACTAAACTCATGTCCATTGAGTCAATGATGTCATCCAACCATCTCACATTCTGTCATCCCCATCTCCTCCTGCCCTCAGTCTTTCCCAGCATCAATTTCTTTTCCAATGGGTTGGCTTTTCCAATTTCTTTTCCAATCAGGTGGCCAAGTACTGGGGAGCTTTAGCTTCAGCATCAGTCCTTCCAATGAATATTCAGGGTTGATTTCCTTTAGGATTGACTGGTTTGGTTTCCTTGCTGTCTTTGCTGTGGAATATTGTGGAATATTTAAGTGAAGTGGAATATTTGGTTGATGACAAATTAATGAGAATGTCTCCTGTCCACTCCCTTGGAAGGGATAGGAAAAAATACCCAACTAGGAATTCTGCTCACTGGAAAAGACCCTGATGCTGGGGAAGATTGCAGGCAAGAGGAGAAAGGGGCCATAGAGAATGAGACGGTTGGATCACATCACCGACTCAATGTACATAAATTTAAGCAAACTCCAGGAGACAGTGAAGGACAGCGAAACCTGTCATGATGCAGTCCAGGGGATCACAGAGTCAGACATGACTGAGTGACTGAATGGCAAGCAGTTCAGCAGGGCAGAGAAGGAATTCCTAGATAAACCAGAGGTCACCAGTGTCCCATCCCCTCTAGGTTTATTCCGTGGCCTGCCTCCCTCCCAGAAGGCACAGGGTAGGACAGAGACAGGCCCTCTATCTTGAGGAAGGATTGTTGTGCAGCCTGTCATCGTTCTACCCTTTCTCTGGGTCTGAGTGAGATCTCAGTATCTGTCTAGTGATTTCATACCTGGGAGGGGACTACTGAAGAGGTGTAACTACTTGAAATAAACAACTAATCAAATCTTTTTTTAGCTTTTTTTTTTTTTCTGGAAAGAGTGTCCCTTCTTGTATACTATAAGCCAGTATTTCTGGTGTCTCTTCAAACGTGTCAGATATCACTGACACTTATGACAAGAACCATTTTTGAAAACTTTTAATGCATTGCTTCTTGGAAGACCTCCATATCATTTTATGAAGGGTCACCATTCTTACATCTTATTCTTTGTTATAGCATCAATCATGTTATTCTAATTGGACAGCAGAGGAATTGAATACAGACAAAGCTGCAAAGCCAGGTTCATACTACAGTAAATGAGAGTGTCTTTTTAGTTAATGGAATAAATGAAGGACTCTTCTCCCATGCTCCAAAAGTCACAATTAGAATGGAACCTATCAATTTTCCTGAATTTTCTATATCATGCAGGAGATATTGAGACAATATTTTAATTTAATATTGAGACAATATTGTCACCATAGTGACAGTAAACACTTGTCACTAAAGTATGAAAAGCTGCTTTCTTCACTGAGTGGATTCCCTTCTCTGATTCATTTTTCATACAGTGACATAGACCTAGTGGCCTGAAGATTTCAAACAATGATGTCCAGCACATTCCTATGATTTCATGAGAGCCCTGCAGTCCCTGTGAACATCACAGCATCAAGGTAGGGTTGGCCGGAAGGTATATGTACCTGATTCTCTGTGGCTCCTTTCAGTTTTCCTGGTAAATGTGATGCCAAACTCTGGAGAAAATGTCCACATAGAACAGGGCTTGAACACCTGGCTGATAGCCTTGTTCTCTAGTGCAGATAATTGTCCTTAACTCCAATTTTATTACCTTCCCCCACATATAAATCCATGAACACAGACATGATGCAAACAAGTATGGGCACTGCTGAATTTAGTACAGACTGCAGTGCCCCTTCTCCCATGTGCTCATGTCCATGCATTTATCTCGAGGTTATTTTTCCATATCTTTTTCTTTAAATGAACATAAACTTTTCCTCATATCTCCCTTTTACATACTCACTTGTACAGTTACTTGGCTGAAAGACAGACATTCTTATTATAGAGAGAGGAAAAGATAGTGGATAAAGCCCAAGGCAATTAAAACACCCCCCTTGGCTTCTCTGGACTTGTGTAGGTGTAGGTGCACAAACACTTCTTATATTAGGAATGATAAAATGTGTAAAAATCATCTGAGACAATCAATATGTGTATATACAGATCATAATTCAGTTTTAAGCTTAATAACTTTAGAGCTGTAAAAGCTACCAATTTTTGGAAAATGTAATATGCATGTTTATTTATATGTGATTTACATGGATAATTATTGCACTTTCAAAAATTAATTTTAATCTTTCTTTGTCACTCTAGCATCTTCAATCATAAGGGCAGAAACAAAAAATAAAAATTTAAAAAGTATTATGGAAAATTCACAAAACTAGGAAAAGGGAAATTAAAATATTATTAGTTCGACTTTCAAATGATCTTCATTATTTCTAACTTTTACCCTTCTGAAATTATTAAAGCTTGAGATTGCATAAATAATATGTATAACAATTGTATGTATATGTGTGTGTGTATAAATTCATAAAAGACGAGATGGATTAAGTTGCTTTTGCTTTGATCTGCCAAAGACTTTCTTTCCTCCCTTGATGAGAGGCTCTGCCTTCAGAACAAATATGAGGGCAAGTCAAGCTAGCCAAATGAAGTCATTACTTCACTGACTGGCTTCCCTCATTGACCTACTGGTAAAGCTTTGTCTATGTTGGATCAATCTGCACTAATAACTTGGAGAAATCAAAATAGAAGAGTTTATCGTGGTTAGTGGTGGGTTTTCCTTTGCAACCCATATTAAAGCCCATGAGTCTCTACTATTGGACTTGCTTCAGTTCCTCTTTTTTTGAAAGGCCTGGTTGTTTTGCCTGTTTTTTTTTTTTTTTTTAATTAAGCATCCCCACTAACCATTCAATAAATTCTTGGTTTGCCTCAGGTAGCCTGAGACATTTACTGCTGTTTGTAACCTAATGTACCTTTATTGATACAAATTAGCTTCAACATGATAATTTCTTCTATTTTAGTAATTGAAATGATACAGTCAGAAAGGAGTAACATATTACATTCCTCTGATTTTATATGGAAACAATAAGGAATAAAATTATACTCAGTATATATATGATGTCCTTGATTAATTAAGAAAGTGCATTGAAAATGTGTAGACATATAAACAAAATTACTTATTTGGACAAAATGGACTTCAGTACATTAGACCTGATAAACCCCTTATTCCTAGTTAGCAACTTTGAGTATTTTCTGAGTCTGCTCTCCCATCTTGCAAACAGAGATCATAATACCTAAAATGATGGAGACTGTGAGAGTAAGACATGGACAAATGAACCCAACATAGCCTCTGACATAAATAGCAAAATAATTTATCACTCACTTTTGAAATTTACTTTCTTTACCTATGAGCATCTGCAGTTTGATTATGATGTGTATAGTAGGATTCTTTTTTTTTTTTTGATTGATGTTGTTTGATACTAGCTGAGCTAAGCTTTTTAAAAAAATCTTTTGAATTTTGAAAAAATTATAAAGTCACAAGAAGTTTCAAAAACAGTCCACAGTCCAGAGGGGTCCCATGTACACACCACGCATCTTCCCCAACATAATTCTAGTACATTGCCAAACAAGGGGACTGATGAGAACAATATGGTAAATCAGACCACAGAGCAGATCTTACTCAGGTTTCACTGTCTTCTTAAGTACTCACACTTTGCATGTTTTTGTGTATAATGCTATATTTTACATGTGTTGATTTTTGTATGTCCATCACTGAAGTCATGGTACATAAATGTTCTGTCCCACAAAACAACAGTTCTTTCATTCTGCCCTTGACAGGCACATACATCCTGTTTCCCTAACTCCTGGAAATAGCTGTGTACTTTTTTTTTTTTTTAATCCCAAGAATTTTATACAAAATGAATCATATAGCATGTAAACTTTTGAGACTGGCATTTTCAGCTAAGCCTGATTCCTATAAAATTGAGCCAAATTGTTGCATATATCATAATTTATTACTTTTATTGCTGAGGAGTATTCCATTGTATGATGTAGAACAGTTAAATGTGTTATACGTTTAAGGGCATTTGGATGATTTCAAGTTATTGGGATTGGAAATAAAGCTTCCAGGACATTAGTGTGCAGGTTTTATGTGAACATGTTTTCATCTTTCTAGTATAAATGCCTGAGAGCATTATTGTTTGGTTAGATGGTAAATGTGTTATCTTCTTAAAACAACTGCAGGCTAATTTCCACAGTAGTTGAACCATTTTTATATTCCCACTAATGTATGAGAAGTGTAGTTTCCCTGCATCTTCACCAGTATTTGATAGTATAAGTATTTTTAAGAGCCTTTAGTAGGTATGTGGTAGACGCTTGTGGCGTTTAAATATTCATTACCCCAGCGATTTGTGATGCTGAACATCTTTTCATGTAGATGTCATTTGCATGTCTTTTTTGGATTACTTATGTAATTCATGGGGTAGCAAAGAGTCGGACACGACTGAGCAACTGAACTGAACTGATGTAAGTCTTTTGCCCATATAAAAATTAGATTATTTTCTTTTTATCCAGAGCATTATTTGTATGTTTTAGATGTGAATTAGTTATTAGATATATAATTTGCAAATATTTTCTCCCAGTTGGTGGCTTTTCATTTCATTCTCTTAACAGGATCTTGGGTAGATTAAAAGGTTTTAAATATTAATGAAACCAAATATATCAGTTGTTTTCATTTATGGATGGTGCCTTTTGTGTCACATCTAGGAATTTGGCACTTAACTCTGGTTTCTCAAAGATTTTCCTCATATGTTTTCTTTTTTTTTTTTTTTTGCAATCAGCAAGAGGATTTATTAAACCGGCGCGCCGGGGTTCGATCTTCCTCGAAAAGAACGAACCCCGATGCTAGGTACAGAGCAATTCTGATACACCTAAAGCTACAAGCAGGTATAGGTGGGGTGAAGACAATCTCAGCAAACTGATTGGTGGGCATAACTTGACCTTTACAGGGATAGGTCAGGAGCCATCAGGCTGAAACGGCTAACCGACCACCTCATACCTTGCGGCAGTTAGCCAATTTTCTAGAAAAGATTAACAGAAAAACAATTACCCGGAGGGTCCCTTCTAAGGCCAGGAAACTAGACTATAGGCTATCAGATAGAGGGCAGGTTCCTTTTCCATGAGTCATGACTAGCCCTTGAGAGACAGAACAAAGGGTAGTTTCAAAATCTAACTTTTTAACTTTTTCTCTTCATTCCCCTCTTCTTTTTGTCCAGATTTCAATCTTGAAATCATATGTTTGGTGCATCACTTAATGATGCCAGAATATCTTTTCATTTTTGTGCAAAGCATAACACTTAGCTACTTGAGACATGCTTAGCTTCAGTGAACAGAACATAGTTACTGGACATCTATATTTTTAACAGGGTGGCAGGACAGAGAGCTCAGGTCATGTCTGGACTAAAGCCCAGGGCATGCCTAAGGGCCCTGCGATAATGCATGAGCAGCTCCCAGGACTTAACCCTTCACGGGTGGTCCCCCGCAGCTCCCCCGTCTTCAATCTTTAAAAGCTCTAAAAGATGTCTGTGTTGTAACATGTTCCGATGTATTGACATTTTTATATATAAGAATTCTTTAAAAATGAGTTTTATAAGACAAGGCGCTAAGCATATTAAGATAAGTACAGTGGTTAATACCACTCCAACAGCAATCATGCTTTTCCACAAAGAATGAAGGCTAGGGAAGTTGGAAAACAAATTTTTTACAAGGTTGTCGGCCATTTCAGCTATATTTAAAGTTGCTTTAGGAGCATCTTCAATATCAAGAATTTCATTATGCAATCGTAACAGGTCAATACATACATTAGAATTGAACCAAATTCCTTGTAAATGATTTTTAACTCTATCCCAAGGGAAGTCTGAATCATTATAAGGTTTCCTAGTGACACAAATCCATTTATAGTTTGCATGACATCGTATTTTCATTTTAAAATTAATACTTTTGACTTCTTCTCCAATAATTTTTATAGTATCGTACAAAGCAGATAATCTGTCTTTTATTTTTCTGTCTATATCTTCCTGAGTTCCCATTACTTTAGTAACATTATGAGACAAGGAATCAACTACAGCGGCATCTTGAACAGATTGTTTTCTTCTAAAGGTTTTAGAGCTTTACATTTAGATTTATCTGTGATTCTGTTTAATTTTTGTACAAGGTGTAATGTTCAAATGGATTTTTGGTCACTGTTGTCCAGTTGTTCCAGCGTAATTTTATAAAAATATTATTCTTCCTCTATTGAGTTGCTTTTGAATTATTTCAAAAGAAGCTTGTCTCACTTGTTTGGGTCTATGTGTGGTATCCTCATTCTGTTCCATTGATTTACTCTTTACCCCTCTGATACCATATGCTGTATTGATTGTTGTAGATATTGACTATGTCTTAAAAATAAGTGGTGCGATTTCTCTGGCTTGATGCTTTTTTTTCAATATTGTTTAAGCCATTCTAATTCATTTGTATTTCCACATAAATTTGAAGATAAGCTTGTCCATATTTATTTTAAAAATCTTGCTGGGATTTTAACAGGGTTTACACTGAATATACAGATCATTTTGTTAAGAACTAGCATCTTCAATTGGAGAAATAACTCGAGAAAGAATGAAGAGATGGCACCAAAGCAAAAATAGCACCCAGTTGTGGATGTGACTGGTAATAGAAACAAGGTCTGATTATTGCAAAGAGCAATATTGGATAGGAACCTGGAATGTTAGGTCCATTAATCAAGACAAACTGGAAGTGGTCAAACAGGAGATGGAAAGAGTGAATGTTGACATTTTAGGAATCAGCAAACTAAAATGGACTAGAGTGGGTGAATTTAACTCACATGACCATTATATCTACTACTGTAGATATAATATCTACTACTGTGGGCAAGAATCCCTTAGAAGAAATAGTGTAGCCATCATAGTCAACAAGAGAGTCCAAAATGCAGTACTTGGATGCAGTCTCAAAAATGATAGAATGAACTCTGTTTGTTTCCAAGCCAAACCATTTAATATCATGATAAATCCAAGTCTGTGCCCCAACCAGTAACGCTGAAGAAGCTGATTGAATGGTCTATGAAGAGCTACAAGACCATTTAGACCCAAAAAATATGTCATTTTTATTATAGGAGACTGGAATGCAAAAGTAGGAAGTCAAGAAACACCTGGAGTAACAAGCAAATTTGGCCTTGGTGTACAGAATAAAGCAGGGCAACGGCTAATCGAGTTTTGTCAAGAGAACACACTGGTCATAGGACACACCCTCTTGCAATAACATAAGAGAAGACTCTACATGTGGACATCAGGAGATGGCCAAAACCAAAATCAGATTGATTATATTCTTTGTAGCCAAAGGTGGAGAAGCTTTATACAGTCAGCAAAAGCAAGACTGGGAGCTGACTATGGCTCAGATCATGAACTCATTATTTCCAAATTCAGACTTAAGTTGAAGAAAGTAGGCAAAACCACTAGACAATTCAGATATGACCTAAATAAAATCCCTTATGATTATACTGTGGAAGTGAGAAATAGATTTAAGGGACTAGATCTGATAGAGTGCCTGATGAACGATGGACGGAGGTTCATGACATTGTACAGGAGACAGGGATCGAGACCATCCCCAAGAAAAGAAAATGCAAAAAAAGCAAAATGTCCATCTGAGAAGGCCTTACAAATAGCTGTGAAAAGAAGAGAAGCAAAAAGCAAAGGAGAAAAGGAAAGATATACCCACTGAATGCAGAATTCCAAAGAATAGCTAGGAGAGATAAGGAAGCCTTCTTCAGCGATCAGTGCAAAGTAATAGAGGAAAACAATAGAATGGGAAAGACTAGAGATCTATTCAAGAAAATTAGAGATACCAAGGGAGCATTTCATGCAAAGATGGGTTCAATAAAAGAAATGTTATAGACCTAACAGAAGCAGGAGATATTAAGATGAGGTGGCAAGAATACACAGAAGAACTGCACGAAGAAGATCTTCATGACACAGATAATCACCATGGTTTGATCACTCACCCAGAACGAGACACCTTGGAATGTGAAGTCAAGTGGACCTTAGAAAGCATCACTATGAACAAAGCTAGTTGTCGTGATGGAATTCCAGTTGAGCTATTTCAAATCTGAAAAAATGATGTTATGAAAGTGCTGCATTCAATATGCCAACAGATTTGGAAAACTCAGCAGTGACCACAGGACTGGAAATGATCAATTTCATTCTAGACCCAAAGAAAGGCAATGCCAAATAATTCTCAAACTACTGCACAAATTGCACTCATCTGGCACACTAGTAAAGTAATGCTCAAAATTCTCCAAGCCAGACTTCAGCAATACGTGAACCATGCACTTCCAGATGTTCAAGCTGGATTTAGGAAAGGCAGAGGAACCAGAGATCAATTGCCAACATCCGCTGCATCATCAAAAAGGCAAGAGAGTTCTGGTAAAAAAAAAAAAAACATCTATTTCTGCTTTATTGACTTTGCCAAAGTTTTGACTGTGTGGATCACAACAAACTGTGGAAAATTCTGAAAGAACTGGGAATACCAGACCACCTGCCCTACCTCTTGAGAAATCTGTATGCAGGTCAGGAAGCAACAGTTAGAACTGGACATGGAACAAAAGACAGTCCAAATAAAAAATGGAGTACGTCAAGGCTGTATATTGTCACCCTGCTTATTTAACTTATATCCAGAGTACATCATGAGAAACGCTGGGCTGGATGAAGCACAAGCTGGAATCAAGATTTCTGGGAGAAATATCAATAACCTCAGATATGCAGATGACACCACTCTTATGGCAGAAAATGAAGAAGAACTAAAGAGCTTCTTGATGAAAGTGGAAGAGGAGAGTGAAAAGGTTGACTTAAAGCTCAAGGTTCTGAAAACAAAGACCATGGCATCTGGTCCCATCACTTCATGAGAAATAGATGGGGAACAGTGGAAACAGTGTCTGACTTTATTTTGGGGGCTCCAAAATCACTGCAGATGGTAACTGCAGCCATGAAATTAAGGCACTTATTCCTTGGTAGGAAAGTTATGACCAACCTAGACAGCATATTAAAAGCAGAAACATTACTTTACCACAAAGGTCCATCTATGGGTTTTCCAGGAGTCATGTATGGATGTAAGAATTGGAACATAAATAAAGCTGAGCACCCGAGAATTGATCCTTTCGAACTGTGGTGTTGGAGAAGAGTCTTTAGAGTCCCCTGGACTGCAAGGAGATCCATCCAGTCCATCCTAGAGGAGATCAGTCCTGAATTTCATTGGAAGAACTGATGTTGAAGCTGAAACTCCAAAACTTTGGCCACCTGATGCAAAGAGCTGACTCATTTGAAATGACCCTGACTCTGTAAATGATTGAAGCCAGGAGGAGAAGGGGGCAACAATGAATGAGATAGTTGGATGGCATTACCGACTCAATGGACATGAGTTTGTGTAAACTCCAAGAGTTGGTGATGGACAGGGAGGCCTGGCATGTTGCGGTCCATGGTGTCACCGAGTTGGACATGACTGAGCAACTGAACTGAACTGAACACCTTCCATGTGCTAACTCTTTCAAACATTGAACATTATATTTAATACATTTTACTTGCACATTTTTTATTTAAAATGTATTTGTTTTTCATTTTAGAAATTCTTCAAATGTTTATAAAATTCATTCACCAGTCTTCTTGAATCTGTAAATTTGTCATTCACAAAATTTGGAAAATCTTTGGCTGTTGTTTCTTCAGATATTTTCTGCACTTATTTATCCTCCTTGCTTTCTGGGCAATGTGATATATATTAGAACTGTTGATATCGTTTCATGGTTCCTTGAAGTTCTGTTCATTATATTTCACAATTTTTTCCTCGCTTCTTCAGATTGAAATTCTATTTATCTAGTTTTAAATTTACTGACTCTTTCCTTTGTCATCACCATTCTGCTCTTTGTGACTCTACTGTGACTTTCTATATCCATCAGAGGGCAGACAGAGTGAGAACCACAATCACAGAAAACTAACCAGACTTATCACATGGACCACAGCCTTGTCTAACTCAGTGAAACTATGATCTATTCCATGTAGGGTGACCCAGAACAGATGGGTCATAGCAGAGAGTTCTCACCAAATATGGTCCACTCAAGAAGGGAATGGAAAACTACTTCAGTATTCTTGCCTTGAGAATCCCATGAACAGCATGAAAAAACAAAAAGATAGGACACTCAAAGATGAACGCCCCAGGTCAGTAGGTGCCCAATGTGCACTAGAGAAAAATGGAGAAATAACTCTAGAAAGAATGAAAAGATGGAGCCAGAGTGAAAACAATGGTCAGTTGTATATGTGACTGCTGGTGAGGATAAAGGCTGATGCTATAAAGAACAATATTGCATAGGAACCTGGAATGTTAAGCCCATGAATCAAGGTAAATAGGAAGTGGTGAAAAAGAAGATGGTAAGAGTGAACATCGAAATTTTAGGAATCAGTGAACTAAAATGGACCATATTGGGTGGATTAAATTCCCTTAGATTAAATGGAGTGACCATCATAGTCAATGAAAGAGTCTGAAATGTAGTACTTGGGTGCAATCTCAAAAATGTCAGAATGGTCTCTGTTCATTTCCAAGCCTAACCATTCAGTATCACGGTAATCCAAGTCTATGCCCCAACCACTAATGCCAAAGAAGCTGAAGCGAATGGTTCTATGGAGACCTGCTGCTGCTGCTGCTGCTAAGTCACTTCAGTCGTGTCCGACTCTATGCGACCCCATAGATGACAGCCCACCAGGCTCCTCCATCCCTGGGATTCTCCAGGCAAGAATACTGGAGTGGTATGGAGAAATAACTCTAGAAAGAATGAAAAGATGGAGCCAGAGTGAAAACAATGGTCAGTTGTATATGTGACTGCTGGTGAGGATAAAGGCTGATGCTATAAAGAACAATATTGCATAGGAACCTGGAATGTTAAGCCCATGAATCAAGGTAAATAGGAAGTGGTGAAAAAGAAGATGGTAAGAGTGAACATCGAAATTTTAGGAATCAGTGAACTAAAATGGACCATATTGGGTGGATTAAATTCCCTTAGATTAAATGGAGTGACCATCATAGTCAATGAAAGAGTCTGAAATGTAGTACTTGGGTGCAATCTCAAAAATGTCAGAATGGTCTCTGTTCATTTCCAAGCCTAACCATTCAGTATCACGGTAATCCAAGTCTATGCCCCAACCACTAATGCCAAAGAAGCTGAAGCGAATGGTTCTATGGAGACCTGCTGCTGCTGCTGCTGCTAAGTCACTTCAGTCGTGTCCGACTCTATGCGACCCCATAGATGACAGCCCACCAGGCTCCTCCATCCCTGGGATTCTCCAGGCAAGAATACTGGAGTGGGTTGCCATTTCCTTCTCCAATGCATGAAAGAGAAAAGTGAAAGTGAAGTCGCTCAGTCTGTCCGACTGTTAGCGACCCCATGGACTGTAGCCCACCAGGCTACTCCGTCCATTGGATTTTCCAGGCAAGAGTACTGGGGTGGGGTGCCATTTCCTTCCCCCTATGAATACCTACAAGACCTAAAACTAACACCCAAAAGTCCTTTTCATTATAGGGAACTGGAATGCAAAAGTTAAAAAGTCAAGAAATACCTGGAGTAACAGAAAATTTGGCCTTAGAGTACAGAATGAAGCAGGGCAAAGGCTAACAGAGTTCTGCCAAGAGAACACAGTGGTCATAGTAAACACCCTCTTACAACAACACAAGAGATGACACTGCACATCAT
This sequence comes from Oreotragus oreotragus, assembly GCA_006410675.1. Classification (NCBI taxonomy): domain Eukaryota; kingdom Metazoa; phylum Chordata; class Mammalia; order Artiodactyla; family Bovidae; genus Oreotragus; species Oreotragus oreotragus. The sequence goes on from SJYX01005318.1 coordinate 310,700, forward strand.
CAGATGCTCAACACCGAAATCAGATTGATTATATTCTTTGCAGCCACAGATGGACAAACTCTATACAGTCAGCAAAAACAAGACTGTGAGCTGACTGTGACTCAGATCATGAACTCCTTAATGCCAAATTCAGACTTAAATTGACGCAAGTAGGGAAAACTACTAGACCATTCAGATAAGACCTAAATCAAGTCCCTTATGATTATATAGTGGAGGTGACAAATAGATTTGAGGGATTAGATTTGATACACAGAGTGCCTGAGGAAGGATGGATGGAGATTCATGACATTGTACAGGAGGCAGTGATCAAGACCATCCCCAAGAAAGAGGAATACAAAAAGGCAAAATGGCTGTCTAGGAGGCCTTACAAATAGCTGAGAAGAGAAGAGAAGCTAAAGGCAGAGGAGAAAAGGAAAGATATAACCATCTGAATGCAGAGTTCCAAAGAATAGCAAGAGAGATAAGAAAACCTTCCTAAGTGATCATACAAAGAAATAGAGTAAAACAACAGAATGGGAAAGACTAGAGATCTCTTCAAGAAAATTAGAGACACCGAGGGAACATTTCATGCAAAGATTGGCACAAAAAAGGACAGAAATGGTATGAACCTAACAGAAGCAGAAGATATTAAGAAGAGCTGGCAAGCACAGAAGAACTCTACAAAAAAGATTTTCATGACCAAGATAATCATGATGGTGTGATCACTCACCTAGAGGCAAACATCTTGGAATGTGAAGTCAAGTGGGCCTTAGAAAGCATCATTACGAACAAAGCTAGTGGTGGTGATGGAATTCCAGTTGAGCTGTTTCAAATCCTGAAAGGTGATGCTGTGAAAGTGCTGCACTCAATATGCCAGCAAATTTGGAAAACTCAGTAGTGGCCGCAGGACTGGAAAAGGTCAGTTTTCATTCCAATCCCAAAGAAAGGCAATGCCAAAGAAAGTTCAAACTACTGCACAATTGCACTCATCTCACATGCTAGCAAAGTAATGCTCAAAATTCTCCAAGCCAGGCTTCAACAATATGTGAATCCAGAACTTCGAGATATTCAAGCTGGGTTTATAAAAGGCAGAGGAACCAGAAATCGAATTACCAACACACACTGAATCATAGACAAAAACAAGAGAATTAAAGAAAATAAAACACATCTACGTTTGCTTTATTGACTACACCAAAAGCCTTTGACTGTGTGGATCATAACAAACTGTGGAAAATTCTTAAAGAGATGGGAATACAGACCATCTGACCTGCCTCCTGTGATATCTGTATGAATGTCAGGAAGCAACATTTAGAACTGGACATGGAACAAAAGACTGGTTCCACATTGGGAAAGAAATCATCAAGGTTGTGTATTGTTACCCTGTTTATTTAACTTATATATAGAGCACATCATGCAAAATGCCAGGTTGGCTGAAGCACAAGCTGGAATAAGTTTGCTGAGAGAAATATCGATAACCTCAGATACACAGATGATACCACCCTTATGGCAGGAAGTGAGGAAATGGCCACCTACTCCATTATTCTTGCCTGGAGAATCCCCTGGACAGAGGAACCTGGTGGGGTACTCTTCATAGGGTTGCAGAGAGTCAGACACGACTGAGAGACTAACACACACATCATCCCACTCGTTTAGTGTTTATGGTCACCTCATAGATCAGTTATAATAGCTGAACTAAGGTCTTTTTCTGAAAATTTGACCATCTGTGTCATCATAAGATTGGCATCTGTGGGTTATCTGCTTCCTTGAGAAACAGTTCTTTTTTGGTGATTTAAATTGTATTTGACATATTTTTAATCCAAAGAATGATTCTGGCTTCTGTTAAAATCATATGGAAGATATTTATTTTATGTTTTTACATGCAATCAGCTGAATTTTAGAGTGCAAATTCTGTACCATTTTCTGCAATGATGGTTTGTTTTAACGTCAATTCAGTTTTCAGTGCCTTTGTTTGGCTTCTTTGGGTCTACCTTGCAAATAGGGACTTGGCACACAATGGATACTCAAAATATTTTTTTCTTTCATATTTCAGTTTTTAGTACAGCCTGTTTGAAGCTGAATCATAGGGAAATAATAAGCTTTGACAGTCTGTTAATTGTTAAAAAATATACCTTATCTCTCCAATAACAGGTATGTTTCTTCAGGGAATGGAGCATAGCATGTATTTTGCAAAGTGATATATTTAAAGAGCACCCAGTGGATTTTGTTAAATGTTTAAAGAGAATAAAACTTCTAACTTGCTACCAATTTCATTTTTGGTACTTGTTTCTTACTCTTATTTTCCATATAACAGCTAATAATTCTAATATCTGTGGCATATATTGACTTGATTTTTTTATTTGCCTGTAGAAGTACATGTTATATGCTTCTGAGATTCAAAATCACATGCTTCCCATTTTCTTCCTCAATCCCAGTATAACTAAGTTCACTATGAAATAAAATTTTTTTAAAATCTACATTTACAACTATAATAGTTTAATACTTTTGCTTAAAATTCTAGTCCTTTTACAGACTAACACATACCAACTTAAATATGGAAAATTATCTGTTTAGTGTGATAAGGACAACTCTTTAGTTTTAAACATGTTGAAAATTGAATCTCATATTACAGTGTTGTGCCTTTGTTTTAAATTCATGCTATTTTTATATTGTGTAACTTTCTCATTCATGGCAATTTTTAAAATGTTCTCCATTATAGATAGAGTGACTTAAAAATAACTTGCCATTTAAAAATTTAATTGAAAATCCAAAGAACTTATCAGTGCTACAAAGAAATGAATTATTGAACTGTGAAAAGACATGGAGGAAACTTAAGATGCATATTGCTAACTGTAAGGAAGCAATCTGGAAAAGCTACATACTATGTGATTCCAACTCTGTGACATTCAGGAAATGGCAAAACTGGAGATATTAAACATATTAGTGATTGCCAAGAGTGAGATAGAGGAGAGAGGAATGAATACTCAGCACAGAGGATTTTCAAGGCACTGAAAATACTTTTAGGATGCTAAAATGATGGATATAAAACCCATAAAATGTACAACATCAAAAGGTAAGGTACACTGTGAACTTTGAGTAATTATGACATGTCAGTGTAGGTTCATCCATTGTGAGGAATGGACCACTCTGCTGGGGAATGTTGCTAATGGGGAGGCTCTGTATACACGTGTCGGGGATGGGATACACGCGAAATCTCTGTACCTTTCTCTGAGTTTTATTGTGAACATAAAATTTCTCTAAAAAATCTTGTCTATCTAAAAAAGATAAAAAAATGAATCTGCATTTCATATAGTTCCAATAAATGAGATCAAACTTTATTTCCTCAAGTTTAATATGCTTTGCATAATTAAAAAGATTTTGAAGTCATGACATGTCTTATAATTATTAATAAGCAGAAATTTAGAAACAATTTGCACTTGAATATTATGCCCTTGAACTGCGTGAGTCTAGTTATGTGGGAATGTAGTTCCGTATACTACGGAACTACAGGACCTGTAGTTGGTTGAATCTCTGGATACAGAACTGCAGATATGGAAGAACCCAGTGTACTGGAATGTGGACTATAAATAATTCCTGGGTTTTTGACTTGGTGGAGGATCAGTGCCTGTAACTACTGCATCATTCTGTGTTAGCATGTTCTTGTTTGCAAGAAAGCATATTCATATCATTACTGTTATACTACTACCGAGACTTGAGGACATAAAGTACATAAAATAGTTCCATCCTGGAACGGTCAGCCTGTTTGTGTTTCTTTTGTGTGATTTCAAGTAGAAAAAATGGACAGATTTGTGTTTGTTCTGAATATAGGTAAGTTGTTATCTACCCAGGTAATCCCAATACCTCTAAATTCTTTAAGATATTCCTGCAGTTATCTCAGAGACACGTATTGATAGTCCTCATATTTGAGAACCATAGGATGAATTTTTAAGCCCCATGTTCCTTTATTTTTTTGGCTTCTTTAGAAGGCTAGAAACATAGTAGAGTTTTTTTTTTTTTTTTTTTTTGTACTTTGTTTAGATTACATTTAGAACACATTTAAGGGTACTACCTAGAGAAGGAAATGGCAGCCCACTCCAGTATTCTTTCCTGGAGAGACAGAGGAGCCTGGAGGGCTACAGTCTATGGGGTTGCAAAGAGTCAGACATGACTGAAGCAGCTTAGCATGCACACACGCAAGGATCCTTCAGTGGAATTTTTATCTAGCATTTGAAGAAAACTATATTGTGGATAGTATTTGAGACTGTCACATATGTGCTTTTAAAAATTAGGTTTATCTTTTACACACAAAGAACTTGCATGAATCATACATACTCTCAGGAAAATTAATAATGGCCTTCATGATGAAACAAAACAAGCCTTTGTTAAAATGTCTTGCAATGTCACCAATTCAACTAAAAAGTAAACACCTGATTGAAATTTTGTTTTTAGGACAAGTTGACTCAATTAACAGCCTATGAACAGTAGTTTAATTTCCTTTTAGTGACTAAGTTACTCTCATTAGTAGAGTTTTAAAGATATGTATGTGTTGGTGATGATATGAGTATAATAAAATACATTCAGAAATGCAGGTCATACCCTTACTGCAATAAGACACTTCTGTTAGCTCAGCTGGTAAAGAATCCAACTGTAATTCAGGAGACCCCAATTCAATTCCTGGGTTGGGAAGATCCCCTGGAGAAAGGATAGGGGAACCACTGCAGTATTCTTGGGCTTCCCTGGTGGCTCAGATGGTAAAGAATCTGCCTGCAATGCAGAAGGCCTGGGTTCGATCCCTGGATTGGGAAGATCCCCTAGAGGAGGGCATGACAACCCACTCCAGTATTCTTTCCTGGAGAATCCCATGGGCAGAGGAGCTGGTGGGCTACATTCCATGGGGTTGCAAAAAGTCAGACAAAACTGAGCTACTAAGCACACAGAAGATGCTGCATTTCATCCTCAGCCACAAGAATAGCACCTGAGCATTTATCATTGATCACATAGTTTACTCTAAAAAGGAATTTTTAGCTTTACCAGGCTGTCATTATTAAACTCTATCTGAAATTTTTTAAACATATCTCAGCACCAAGTACAAGAGCATATTATTTCTGTCAATCTATTTTAACAGATCAATGTACCAATCTCACTTTATTATATGTGTTTTATTTTTTTTTTCTGAGTAGAGATTTTATTTTTGTATTTATTTTTTTACACGAACTTGTACTCATTAAAGTGCATCTACTTATTATTGAATGAACAATTCAAAAATACTATTTCTAATATCCTCTTCATTTCAAAGTCACAAGTAATAGAAAAGAATTTTAGAAACCAGAAGTCCTTACCTTCTCTACATTTATAGGATATTACATTTTTAGATGACAGCTCAATAAGTTGAAAGTTACCATGGTAACTTTTATAATAGTCACAAGTCAGAAAATTACCTTAGTAATCAAAAATTGATTACACATTGTGGGAACCAAACAGGAAAAGCAAACAGTATGCCCTAACCTGTCTGTTTTCTCTGTTCTTCTGGCACAGCTAATCTCACACAAGATATAGGCAGTACTCTGTTTCACAAACTAAGTTCAGTGCAAGTAGAACTTTGAAAATATTGAACCAATATATGTCAGTGTCCATCTGTACCTCGTCCCTACCCAGAATCTGCAGCCATTCCATCTATAACAGGAGAAAATATCATCCAGGAAGAGAAAAAGAATGGAAGTGATATTCTTTACACATTAGAAGAGGTAGGAAGATGTGGCTTTCCAGTTGGTGAAATATTAGAAGAGGAGTATCAGAAAGAAAAGGAAAGGTCAGGTATCAGTTTGCTTCTCTCATACATTGCTGAGAATAGAAGGGTGTAACAGAATCATCCAAAAGTGTATGGAAGAAACCACTAGTATGACTATGAGTCCTTTTATATAGGAGTAGTAAGGGCTGGGGGTTGGGATTTAGAAGCAGGGATCTGCAGGCCTTTTTTGATCTCCTTTACTTCTGTGACCCATTCAATAGGCCTTATGAGTGATTTTGGATGACTTTAGTTGAGAGAAGTGTTTAAGCCAATTACCATATTGATTCAGTTATCTATTCATATTATAAATAATGCTTTTATAAAAGCATTGTGCCTATATCCTCTCTTCTTTGAGAATGTGTACTTTTGGATTATAATCCTAGAAGGTCAAACATTTTACTTGATAAACCAAATTATACTGCTTAGAGTTTTAACTGTTACATATTCCCACCAGCCATAATCTGAAATAATTTACTTTCTCCAGTCTCACCGATAGAATATATTATTGAATTTAGTATTTTTGCCAGTCATACAGGTGAGAAATAATTCATCTGTTGTTTTAGTTTTTCTTAGTCTTAGAATGGATATATATTTTTTCCACTTAAGGGTTTTTTGCATTCTTTTTTGGTGAGTAGCCCATATATTTTGACTTTTTTTCCTCAGCTTTGGTCTCAATTTTTAAGAGCCTGTGTATATATAAGAAAGATTTTCTTACAATTTAATGTTTGCCTGTTGACTTTTTATGAAAACGTTTAACATCCTGAAGTGAAAGTAACTCATGTAGAAACTTAATTTTTGACCATTTCAATAATTTTCCTTAATTGAGTCTTCCCAGTGGAAGTGTTAGTTCTTAGCTCTGTTATTTGAGGTAGATTATCTCAAAATCTTCTTGGGCAAAGTTCTGACTTATCCTGGCTTCTGAGGTTGGCCTTTTTGATCACTTACGAGCCTGTCATTCAGTTTCAAGTGTTTCTAGTTACTCTTCATTGGAAGAGTGATTTACATTGAGTCATTTATCCTAGATATCACCATCTTATCCTGACAAAGGCTTCTGGACTGGTAAGTTTTCTGTCTCAGTACTTTTGAGATAACTGCTCCTCCCTCTTCTACTTTATATTGTTGCCTACAAGAAAAATGCTGTTATTCTCATTCTTATTCCTTTGTACTTAATGTCACATTTTTCCAGTAGTCATGATTTTTCTATTTAGTACTGTCATTAAGCAATTTGTTTATGGTATGTCTTCATGAAGTTCCCTTTTCCTTTCTTATAAATGGAGTATATTAAATTTCTCATATTTGCATATGTATAGCTTTTATCAAATCAATAAAAAATGTAACCCTGATTTGTCACTCTACCCCAGGTTTCCATCATTTTCTGTGTATTTACACATGAATTTGACTCCATGAAACTACTAATTTTTGACCTTTTATATTTTTGAATTTTAATTTCTTGTTATTTTCATTTTACTTTTTTTAATTGAAGGATAATTGCTTTGCAGAATTTTGTTGTTTACTGTCAAACCTCAACATAAATCAGCCATAGGTATACACATATCCCCTCCCTCTTAAAACTCCCTCCTGTCTCCCTCCCCATCCCACCCCTCTAGGTTTGTACAGAGCCCCTGTTTGAGTTTTCTGAGCCATACAGCAAATTCCCACTGGCTGTCTATTTTATATATGGTAATGTAAGTTTCCATGTTACTCTTTCCATACATCTCACCCTCTCCTCCCCTCTCCTCATGTCCAAAAGTCTATTCTCTATGTTTCTCCACTGCTGCCTTGTAAATAAATTCTTCAGTTCCATTTTTCTAGATTCTGTGTATGCACATTAGAATATGATATTTATCTTTCTATTTCTGACACACTTCACTCTGTATAATAGGTTCTAGGTCCATCTGCCTCATCAGAACTGACTCAAATGCTTTCCATTTTATGGCTGAGTAATATTCTATTGTGTATATGTATCACAACGTCTTTATCCATTCATCTGTGTATGGACATCTAGGTTGCTCCCATGTTCTAGCTATTGTATGTAGTGTTGCAATGAGCAATGGGATACATGTGTCTTTTTCAACCCTGCTTTCCTCAGGGTATACGCCTAGGAGTGGGATTGCAGGGACATACAGTGGTTTTATTCCTGCTGCTTCTGCTGCTAACTCACTTCAGTTGTGTCCGGCTCTGTGAGACCCCATAGATGGCAGGCCACCAGGCTCCCCTGTCCCTGGGATTCTCCAGGCAAGAACACTGGAGTGGGTTGCCATTTCCTTCTCCAATGCATGAAGGTGAAAAGTGAAAGTGAAGTCACTTAGTCGTGTCCAACTCTTAGCGACTTCGTGGATTGCAGCCCACCAGGCTCTTCCACCCATAGGAATTTCCAGGCAAGAGTACTAGAGTGGGGTGTCATTGCCTTCTCCGGGTTTTATTCCTAGTTTTTTAAAATAAATCTCCATACTGTCTTCCATAGTGGCTGTATCAATTTACATTCCCACTGACAGTGCAAGAGCATTCCCTTTTCTCCACACCCTATGTGGCCTTTATTGTTTGTAGACATTTTGATGATGGCCATTCTGACTGGTGTGAGGTGATATCTCTGTAGTTTTGATTTGCATTTCTCTAATAATGAGTGATGTTGAGCATCCTTTCATGTGTTTGTTAGCCATCTGTATGTCTTTTTTGGAGAAATGTCTGCTTAGGTCTTTTTCCCACTTTTTAATTGGCTTGTTTGTTTTTCTGGTATTGAGTTTTATGAGCTGTTTGTATGTTTTGGAAATTAATCCTTTGTCAGTTGTTTCATTTGCTATTGTTTTCTCTTATTTCGAGGGTTGTCTTTTCACCTTCCTTATGGTTTCCTTTGCTGTGTAAAAGCTTCTAGGTTTAATCAGGTCCCACTTGTTCACTTTTGTTTTTATTTCCATTTCGCTAGGAGGTGGGGTCATAGAGGATCTTGCTTTGATTTATGTCATTGAGTGTTCTGTCTGTGTTTTCCTCTAAGAGTTTTATAGTTTCTGGTCTTACATTTAGGTCTTTAATCCATTTTTCCAGTAGTCATGTATGTGAGAGTTGGACCGTGAAGAAAGCTGAGCGCCGAAGAATTGATGCTTTTGAACTGTGGTGTTGGAGAAGACTCTTGAGAATCCCTTGGACTGCAAGGAGATCCAATCAGTCCATTTTAAAGGAGATCAGTCCTGGTATCCCTTTGGAAGGAATGATGCTAAAGCTGAAACTCCAGTACTTTGGCCACCTGATGTGAAGAGCTGACTCATTTGAATAGACCCTGATGCTGGGAGGGATTGGGGGCAGAAGGAGAAGGGGATGATAGAGGATGAGATGGTTGGATGGTATCACTGACTCAATGGACATGAGTTTGGGTAAACTCTGGGATTTGATGATGGGCAGGGAAGTCTGGTGTGCTGCGGTTCATGGGGTTGCAAAGAGTAGAACATGACTGAGAAACTGAACTGAACTGTAGGTTTATCATACATGGCCTTTACTATGTTGAAGTAGCTTCCTTCTATGCCCATATATTGAAGGGTTTTAATCATAAATGGGCGGTGAATTTTGTCCAAGGCTTTTACTGCATCTATTGAGATTATCATATGGTTTTTATCTTTCAATTTGTTAATATGGTGTATCACATTGTTCGATTTTGCATATATTAATGAATCCTTGCATTCCTGGAATAAAGCCAACTTGATCATGATGTATGAGCTTTTTGAGTGTTGCTAAATTCTGTTTGCTAAAATTTTGTTGAGGACTTTTGCATCTATGTCCATCAGTGATATTGGCCCGTAGTTTTCTTTTTGTGTGTGTGTTGTGTTTGTCTGGTTTTAGTATTGGGGATGGTGGCCTCATAGAATGAATTTGGAAGTGTTCCTTCCTCTGCAGTTTTTGAAAGAGTTTTAGAAGGATAGGCATTAGCTATTCTCTAAATGTGTGATAGAATTCTTCTGTGAAGCCCTCTGGTCCTGGACTTTTGCTGTTTTGGGAGATTTTTTATCACACCTTTAATTTCAATGCTTGTAGTTGGGTTGTTCATAATTTCTATTTCTTCCTGGTTCAGTCTTAGAAGATTGAACTTTTCTAAGAATCTGTCCATTTCTTCCTACTTATCCATTTTATTGCCATATATTTGTTCATAATAGTCTCTTATAATCCTTGCTATTTCTGTATTGTCTGTTGTACCCTTTCCTTTTTCATTTTTAATTATGTTGATTTGATTCTTCTCCTTTTTTTCTTGATGAGTCTGGCTAAAGTTTTGTCAATTTTGTTTATTTTCTCAAAGAACCAGCTTTTCATTTTATCAGTCTTTACTGTTGTTTCTTTCATTTCTCTTTTTGCTTATTTCTGCTCATATCTTTGTGATTTATTTACTTCTACTAATCTTGTTTTTTTTTGTTGTTGTTGTTGTTTTTCCAGTTGTTTTAGGTGTAAAGTTAGGTTGTCTATTTGATGCTTTTCTTGTTTCTTGAGGTAGGATTGTGTTGCTATAAACTTCCCTCTTAGAACTGTTTTTGCTGCATCCTGTAGGTTTCGAGTTGTCATGTTTTCATTGTCATTTGTTTCTAGAAAAATTTTTTTTATTTCCCTTTTGATTTATTCAGTAACCTGTTGGTTATTTAGAAACGTGTTGTTTAATCCCCACGTGTTTGTGTTTCTTACAATTTTTTTTCCTTGTAATTGATATCTAGTCTCATAGCATTGTGGTTGGAGCAGATGCTTGATATGATTTCAATTTTTTTTACATTTACTGAGGTTTGATTTGTGACCTAATATGTGCTCTATCCTGGAGAATGTTTCATGTGCACTTGAGAAGAAGGTGTATTCTTCTGCATTTGGATGGAATGTTCTGAAGAAATCAATGAAATCCATCTCATCTAATGTATCATTTAAGACTTGTGTTTCCTTATTAATTTTCTGTTTTGATAATCTGTCCATTGGCATGGTGTTAAAGTCTCCTACTATTATTGTGTTACTTTCAATTTCTCCTTTTATGTCTATTAGTATTTGTCTTATGTTTTGAGATGCTCCTATATTGGGTGCATAGATATTTATCTGTCTCTTATCTCATCTAATGTATCATTTAAGACTTGTGTTTCCTTATTAATTTTCTGTTTTGATAATCTGTCCATTGGCATGGTGTTAAAGTCTCCTACTATTATTGTGTTACTTTCAATTTCTCCTTTTATGTCTATTAGTATTTGTCTTATGTTTTGAGATGCTCCTATATTGGGTGCATAGATATTTATAATTGTTATGTCTTCTCTTGGATTGATCCCTTGATCATTATGTAATGTCTTTCCTTATCTCTTGTAACCTTCTTTATTTTAAGGTCTATTTTGTCTGTTATGAGGATTGCTACTTCAGCTTTCTTTTGCTTCCCATTTTCATGGAATATATTTTTCCATCCTCTCACTTTCAATCTGTATGTGTCTTTAGATCTGAAGTGCCTTTCTTGTAGGCAGCATAGATATGGATCTTGTTTTTGTATCCATACATCAGTCTGTGTCTTTTGGTTGGGGCATGTAATCCATTTACATTTAAATTAATTATTGATATATATGTTCCTATTGCCATTATCTTAATTCTTTGGGGTGGATTTTGTAGATCTTTTTTCTTCTCTTGTATTTCCTGACTATATAAGTTCATTTAATATTTGTTGTAAAGCTGGTTTGGTGGTACTGAATTATAAGTTTTGCTTCTCTTGAAAGCTTTTTATTTCTCCATCGATTTTGAATTAGATCCCTGCGGGGTACAGTAATCTTGGTTGTAGATTTTTCTCTTTCAATACTTTAAATATATCCTGCCATTCCCTTCTGGCCTGCAGAGTGTCAGCTGAAAGATCAGCTGTCAAGTTATGGGGTTTCCCTTGTATGTTAGTTGTTGCTTCTCCCTAGCTGCTTTTAATATGTGTTTAGTCTTTGTTAGCTTGATTAGTATGTGTCTTGGCATGTTTCTCCTTGGGTTTATCCTGTATGGNTTCTGGCCTGCAGAGTGTCAGCTGAAAGATCAGCTGTCAAGTTATGGGGTTTCCCTTGTATGTTAGTTGTTGCTTCTCCCTAGCTGCTTTTAATATGTGTTTAGTCTTTGTTAGCTTGATTAGTATGTGTCTTGGCATGTTTCTCCTTGGGTTTATCCTGTATGGACCTCTTTGTGCCTCTTGGACTTGATTGACTATTTGATTTTCTATGTTGGGGGAATTTTCAAGTATAATCTCAACAAAAATTGTCTCATACCCTTTCTTTTTCTCTTCTTCTTCTGGGACCACTATAATTCAAATGTTGGTGTGTTCAGTACCATCCCAGAGATCTCTGAGACTATCCTCCATTATTTTCACTCTTTTTACTTTATTCTGCTCTTCAGCAGTTATTTCCACCATTTTATCTTCCAGATCACTGATTCATTCTTCTGCTTCAGATGTTCTATTATTGATTCCATCCAGAGTATTTTTAATTTCAGTAATTGTGATGTCTCTTCATGTTTATTCTTTAATTATTCTAGGTCTTTGTTAATTGTTTCTTGCATTTTCTCCATTTTGATTTCAAGGTTTTTGATCACCTTTACTATCATTATTCTGAATTCTTTTGCAGGTAGTTTGCCTATTTCCTCTTGATTTATTTGGACTTCTAGTTTCTTCTTTCATTTGTGTAATATTTCTCTGACTTTTCCTTATTATTTCTTTTAACTTATTGTATTTGAGGTCTCCTTCTCCCAGGCTTCATGGTTAAATTCTTTCTTACTTCCTTTTGGTTTCTGCCCTCTAAAGTTGGTCCATTGGTTTGTGTAAGCTTCTTATAGGGTGATATTTGTGCTGAGTTTTTGTTGGTTTCTTTGTTTGTCTTTCCTCTGATGGGCAAGGCTGAGTGAGGTGGTACTCCTGTCTGCTAATGACTGGGTTTGTAGTTTTGCTTCCTTTGTTGTTTAGGTCAGAAGTCCTGCACAGGGTGCTATTGGTGGTTAGATGATGCCAGGTCTTGTATTCCAGTGGTTTCCATTATGTGAGTTATCACTATTTGATACTCTCTAGGGTTAGTTCTCTTGTAGTCTAGGATCTTGGAGTCAGTGCTCCCACCCCAAAGGCTCAGTACTTGACTTCTGGTCAGGAATGAAGATTCCACAAGTGGTTTATTATGGCATTAAGTGAGATTAAAAGAAATATCCAAAAATGAGAAATCAAAGATGTACCCCAGACAAATGGCAGTTACAAAATCAGGCAAATAATTAAAATAATGGTATATACACATTTACATATACACCCATGAGAAAAGTCAAAACAGTTCAACAAAAATAAAGTACAATAAAGTGACCTGGCAAACAACGAAGTCAAAAATTATATTTACCAGTTAAGAACAAAACTAAAGCACAAACTGGAAAACAAAACTAAAGCAAGGTGCCAAATGGGGAATAAAGCAACCTAAGAAATATGTTGAGAGGAGAGGAAAGAGAAGAAGGAAAGATTCAATATGCAAAGTTAGAGGTAGATGAAGAAGATTTATATATATATTAAAGATTAACTGCAAGGGGAACAGAGCAGTAGGAAAGGCAAACAAAGGAATAAATATAGAGAAATATAATAGGTTTTAAAGAATTAAAATTATAAAAATGAAAAGAAAAAAAAGGAAAATTCCCCAGAACTGCAAAAGCCCAACATAGATGCAAAGGTTTATAACAACAATAAAAAGTGTGACTGAATATACACATATACATATACACCCAGAAGCAAAATCAAAACAGCCCAACAAAAGTAAAATACAGTAGACTGACCTGGTGAACAAAGGAAACCAAAAATTATATCTAACAGAGCAAAACTAACTAAAGCACAAACTGGAAAACAAAACTAAAGCAACGTGCCAACTGGGGAATAAAGCAATGAAAATAAAACTAACAAATATGTTGAGAGGAAGGGAAATAAAGAAAAGAAAGGAAGAACAGATATGCGAAGTTAAATAGAGGTAGATGAATAAGATTTATATACATTAAAGTTTAAGTGCAAGGGAAAAGAACAGTAGGANGAATAAAGCAATGAAAATAAAACTAACAAATATGTTGAGAGGAAGGGAAATAAAGAAAAGAAAGGAAGAACAGATATGCGAAGTTAAATAGAGGTAGATGAATAAGATTTATATACATTAAAGTTTAAGTGCAAGGGAAAAGAACAGTAGGAAAGGCAAACAAAGGAATAAATGTAGAAAAATATACTAGGTTTTAAAAAATTAAAATTATAAAAAGGGAACAAAAAATGGAAGAAGAAAGAGAAAAGGAAAAAAAAAAAGGGAAACTCCACAGAACTGCAGTGGCCCAAGTCAGAGGCAGAGGTTTGTAACAGCAATAAAAAGTGTGACTGAATATATACATTTACACCCCTAAGCAAAATCAAAATAGTCGAGCAAAAATAAAGTACAGTAGATTGACCCAGCAAACAAAGGGAACCAAAAGTTACATCTACTAGAACAAAACTAACTAAAGCATAAATTGGAAGATAAAACTAAAGCAAGGTACTGATTGGGGAATAAAACAATGGAAATAAAACGAACAAATAGAGGAACGGGAAAAAAAAAGATATGCAAAGTTGAATAGAGGTAGATAAAGAAGATTTATATATATTAAAGATTAACTGCAAGGGGAAACGGAGAAGGCAATGGCACCCCACTCCAGTACTCTTGCCTGGAAAATCCCATGGATGGAGGAGCCTTATAGGCTGCAGTCCATGGGGTCGCTAGGAGTCAGAAACGACTGAGCGACTTCACTTTCACTTTTCACTTTCATGCATTGGAGAAGGAAATGGCAACCCACTCCAGTGTTCTTGCCTGGAGAATCCCAGGGACAGGGGAGCCTGGTGGGCTGCCGTCTATGGGGTCACACAGAGTCGGACACGATTGAAGCGACTTAGCAGCAGCAGCAGCAAGGGGAAAAGAACAGTAGGAAAAGCAAAGAAAGGAATAAATGTAGAAAAAATAATAATAGGTTTAAAAAATTAAAAATTAAATTTAAAAACAGAAAGACATTAAAAAAAAAAAACCAAAAAACCCAGAACTGCAAAATGCATAGAGGCAGAGGTTTTTGGCTACAATAAAAAATGTGATTGAGGAAAAAAAGAAAGAAGCTCAAAAGATTAATTGGATTTCATAGTGCCAGTAAAATTGACAACTACAACAGAGGAGGGAGAAAAAGAAAAAAAAATCCAAAAAAATCTATAGAACAAGTCAAACCATAAGAATAATAAATGTTTTTCTTGAGTCACTCCTATCAGATTCCTTTCTCTCACTGGGAGTCACAGTCCACTTGACCTCCCTAGGATGCCCTCTAACACTATGCTGGACTCTGGACCTGCTGTAGAGGCAGCTCAGATTCTAATCTGGTCCTGCTCCTCTGTGGTGTTGCCTTTATGTTCACAGCTATCAGAACCAGTGTGTTTTCTTTGTGGGCGCTCTCAATGACCTTTTATATATTCCATAGACACAGGGTCTGCCTAGTTGATTGGATTTAATCTGCAGGTTGTACAGCTGGTGGGAGGTTTTGGGTCTTCCTTAATCACACTACCCCTGGGTTTCAACTGTGGTTTTATTTCCACCTCTACATGTGAGATATAAATCAAGAAGTTAGCAATGTGAAAATTATCACTTTGTAAATATCGAGAGTAACAGTAAAATGTCCAGCAAAATAGTAAATATAACCTCAATTTTTTGAATTAATATTTATTCTAGCCTGTATTAAGAAATTCAATATATGAAAAATGGTCTTTAAAAAATTGGGCCTGAATATTAAAAAAAAAAAAATCCTTTGAACAAAAGATGCTATTTTCTTGAAAGATCTGTTTTGGTTATATCATGACTACTAAATTTAAATTTCAGTTCAGTTCAGTCACTCAGTTGTGTCCAACTACTTGCAACCCCATGAATCGGAGTACACCCAAACCCATGTCCACTGAGTCGGTGATGTCATGCAGCCATCTCATCCTCTGTCGTTCCCTTCTCCTGTTTCCCTCAATCTTTCCCAGCATAAGGGTCTTTTCAAATGAGTCAGCTCTTCCCACCAGGTGGCCAAAGTATTGGAGTTTCAGCTTCAACATCAGTCCTTCCAAGGAATACCCAGGACTGATCTCCTTTAGTATGGACTGATTGGATCCCCTTGCAGTCCAAGGGACTCTCAAGAGTCTTCTCCAACACCACAGTTCAAAAGCATCAATTATTTGGTGCTCAGCTTTCTTTTATAGTCCAACCCTCACATCCATACATGATCACTGAAACAACCATAGCCTTGAACAGATGGACCTTTAATGACAAAGTAATGTCTCTGCTTTTTAATATGTTGTCTAGGTTGGTCATAACTTTCCTTCCAAGGAGTGTCTTTTAATTTCATGGTTTCAATCACCGTCTGCAAGAATTTTGGAGCCCAGAAAAATAAAGTCAGCCACTGTTTCCACTGTTTCCCCATCTATCTGCCATGAAGTGATGGGACCAGATGCCATGATTTTAGTTTTCTGAATGTTGAGCTTTAAGCCAATTTTTTCACTCTCCTTTCTCAAGAGGCTTTTTAGTTCTTCACTTTCTGCCATAAGGGTGGTGTCATCTGCATATCTGAGGTTATTGCTATTTCTCTTGGCAGTCTTGATTCCAGCTTGTGCTTCCTTCAGCCCAGCATTTTGCATGATGAACTCTGCATACAGTCAAATAAGCAGGGTGACAATATATAGCCTTGATGTACTCCTTTTCCTATGTGGAACCAGTCTGTTGTTCCATGTCCAGTTCTAACTGTTGCTTCCTGGCCTGCATACAGGTTTCTCAAAAGGCAGGTCAGATGGTCTGGTATTCCCATCTCTTTCAGAATTTTCCACAGTTTATTGTGATCCACATAATCGAAGGCTTTGGCATAGTCAATAAAGTAGAAATCGATGTTTTTCTGGAACTCTTTTGCTTTTTCGATGATCCAACAGATGTTGGCAGTTTGATCTCTTGTTCCTCTGCCTTTTCTAAAAGCAGTCTGAACATCTGGAAGTTCATGGTTCATGTATTGTTGAAGCCTGGCTTGGAGAATTTTAAGCATTACTTTACTAGTGTGTGAGATGAGTGCAATTGTGTTGTAGTTTGAAGATTCTTTGGCATTGCCTTTCTTTGAGATTGGAACGAAAGCTGACCTTTTCCAGTCCTGTAGCTACTGTTGAGTTTTCCAGATTTGCTGGCATACTGAGTGCAGCACTTTCACAGCATCATCTTTTAGGATTTGAAATAGCTCAACTGGATTGCCATCACTTCCACTAGCGTTTTTCATAGTGATGCTTTCTAAGGCCCACTTGACTTCACATTCCGTGATGTCTGGCTCTAGGCGAGTGGTCACACCATCATGATTATCTGGGTCATGAAGCTCTTTTTGGTACAATTCTTCTGTGTATTCTTGCAACCTCTTCTTAATATCTTCTGCTTCTGTTAGGTCCATACTATTTCTATCCTTTATTGATACCATCTTTGCATGAAATATTCCCTAATAAATTGGGCTACCACTAAAAGAAAAATAATTAGATCTCAAAGCTTTGCAATTTGGTGGCAGATGTAAAACATTCAATGAACTATACCTCAGTATAAATATACCTTAGAAAAACTTTTTAAATAAAAAGTTTAAAGAAAATTTTGAGGCGAAATATTGATCTAATGAAATAATGAAATTTGAATCAGAAATTTTGTGGTACAAGTTCAAATGAAGAGAGTAAGCCTGAATAAAAAGAACAAAAGTGTTAAAGAAATGATTAAAGAAAATGTTTTAAAACTTAAGTAAAACATGTTGAGAGGATTCATACCAGCCATTAAGAAGTAATAAAAAACATTTTCTGCATTATTGAAATGGGGCCTCCCAGATGGTTCAGTGGCAAAGAACTTGCCTGCCAATGCAGGTGACTCAGGGGACTCGATCCTTGGGTTGGTAAGATCCCCTGGAAAAGGAAACAGCAACCCACTCTGGTATCCTTGTCCGAAAAATCCTGTGGCCAGTGAGGCCTGGTGAGCTATGAGATCTGGTGGGCTATGGTCCTTGAGGTTGCAAGGAGATGGGCACAACTAAGGGACCAAGCACGCATGATAATGAAAGTAACATTGTCGTTACATGCTGAACATATTTTCAGAAATCTGAAGAAATAATAGATCTTAAAAGCAAACATCAGAAAAGGATCAGAACAGTTTCAAAGTTTCTGTTACTATTACTAGATCCTAAGAAAAGCTTCTAGATCCACCGCTTTTAAAAAAGGGTATGTAAACCAGATAACACAAAATAATTGTTAAAAAACAGTCTATCTTGATTACAGGTATATTATTAAAGCATAATAATTGTTAGTGTGATAAATTTGAAATTTCCTTGTACAGTTTTAAGTATGTATTACTTTTGCCTTTGCCCTAATACAAAAGAGAAAAATATTTCCATTTTCTTTTGATTATAGCAATGTAGGATTCAGACTGTTTTTTCTTTATTTCTACCTTTATTCCTCACATCTGGTATGGATTAAACAACTCTAGGCCCCTGGGCTTTAACTATGACTTGCTGGACAGAAATCTGATAGCTCATTCTTTGAATTCCTCAATTCTAGAAAGGAAAGAAAAATACCCAATTTTGACATTTTAGCATGCTTTCCTCTGCTTTCTGCTAAAATGGTACAGTTTCCTGATGTTTACATACGTTAACTATCACATAGTTACACAACTGAGGTCGTCAGAGTACTACAGTTACAGTCCTTCCTAGAGCAGGCATATAAAAATCAGAATATAAACAACTTTGTAAAGAAACATGAAGCTCAGAAGGAGATAAAAGGAGTTGGGTTTATTACCTTTATATCTCAAGGGAAGTATATAATGGGTTTAAAAAATTCATTTCATCAGGTAATGTATCGGTTTTCCGTAAATGTTGATGATTATAATTACTACATGTAATCTGCTTTTTTCCTTGTGGAAATGAATCATTTATAAAAATGAAAAGGTTCTGCCTTGTTAATGATGTGACATGGTTTATGAAATTAAACCGATATTCTTTCAAAAATCTGGTTGAATATTGGAGCTGTTTTGGTAACAAATTATTGCTAAATTGTTAGTTAAAACTTAGTAGAGGAGACTAGTCATTGCCACTCACAGGTTTGTCTTGTGGCTTTTGGCAATGATGTTGGAAAATTAAGGCCGCCAGTGTGTTCTTGTTAATCGTCTTTGTTATTTCTCCAGAAAACCTCCTCATAACCATTGTGGTTTCAATTGGACCATGTGTATCACAGTTTCCCAGGCTCTCACTCTTCAGTAGGAATCTGAGGATTGGTGTTCATGTTCATTGTGGCTTCCTTGAGATAAACATGCAATAAGAAGTATTGCACTTAACCATTTTATTATCATCAAGGACTTGTGCTGCTTTTGTAAAATTTGCCAGTCCATTCATTTTATTGTTCATGTCTGTTTTCCAGATTTCTCTTTTCCTCATCCCATGTGGCAACATAATTTAGCTTCTCAAAAACATGTGGCTTATCATCTATGCTGATTAGTGTCTAGATTGAAACACAGATCCCAAATGTGTAAAGAACTTAGTTCTAGCTTAGGCTCTTCCACTTACCTGAGTCACTGTGATCATGTTTCCAGAACCCGTGATGCCTAGTGGAGTGTACAATGAAAAGGCACTTACGAAACTTCTTGAGACTTGTCTGAAGAATAGACTGATACTTATAGTTTTTGTGCTTTCTTTTTGCTCAACATTTTAATGCAGTGGAACAAATAGAAACACTCTTGGTTTTATCTTACACTAGAAATTTTGTATGTTGGTTTTGATCCAGTGCTTGAGAAGCAGCCTTTATAACAGCTATGTTAATGCTTCTTGCTTTTATAAGATCACAAGCAAATGGTAATATGACCAAGATAAGTTAGTCTTTGCACTTTTATCTCTAAAGAGTTCATTTTCCTATCAGTTCATTTTCCAGCAGAGAACAGTGCACTAAAAAGGGGGCAATTGGCATGAGTTTAATAAGGTATTTTTAAAAGATAACAAAACCAATGCAATATTGTAAATTAAAAAAATAATAATAATAGAAACCAACAGGGAAGAATGAATAGGCCCAAGGCTAACAGTATGGGAAGTTACGCTTGAAGGAGCCAGTCGGGAGAGCAATAGGATGGTTATACAGGGTTCCTAGCCTTTGGTAGACAACACTAGTAACACTTGCACTGACAACTAGCTCCCTCAGCAGGCGGGGAGTTGTACCCCAATAGCTCTCTCCTCCTACCCTTTGAATCCTAAGAACTCATTGTTCAAACACAGCCAAATCTAAAGGGTAAAATATTTTTGTATTTGTTTATAGAAAGCAACATCCTGAGTTTTGGAACAAGGTAAAGACTGGAAGAGGGACATAAAGAGACAAATGGGGAATGACCGATACATCTGTAACTGGAAGCTTTTTAACCAGAAGACCTCAAAGTTCCTTTCTGCTTAGCAGTTCTGCCTGACTCTTACCTGTAGCTCTTTGCCAAACCTCAAATATATTTATGCAATTTTATATGGCCTTATTGTATTATATCAATTGTGATTTATCATTTCCATAATGCTTTACTTATAGCATGTTTTACAGTCCTTTTTATTATTTGCAATTTTTTTCAATGTTAATAATATAATGATACAGAGGGGAATAATAGACTGTGAGAAGCTCAGTGATAAAGAATCCTCCTGTAATTCAGGGGACCCAGGAGATGAGGGTTCTATCTCTGGGTCAGGAAGATCCCCTGAGGAGGAAATGACAACCCAATCCAGTATTCTTGCTTGAAAAATTCCATGGACAAAGGAGTCTGGCAATCTACAGTCCAAAAGGGGTCCCAAAGAATCAGACATAACTAAGCATGCATGCACAAATGAGAATATCACACTAATTTCTTGAGTACTACAGAAAGCTAATCCAATAAATTGAAATTTATGATTGTTCAAGTTTTTCTTTGTAGTCAGAGAGTACACTAAGGATACGATTGATTCTCTGATAGAATTAAGAATTATGCCTTGTTATATTTTTTGTTTCTATAAATACATAGATTAGAGTAAGGCAGGGAATAGGTTTAAATTCTGGGAATTTTAGATGATATTTATTCATGTGTTTATAAAATATATAGTGCCATAGAAATGTACAACATGGAATGTCTAGAGAGGATAGATATTTTTGTCTTCTATCACAGATATATCTCTGTGAGAAATGGCTATAGTTCCAGTGATTTTCTAAAAGATGACTAAAACTACTCACTTACTGACAACTTTGTCATGGAGCATGTTTCTCTATATTACTAGAAAGGATAGAGCTAGAAAGTTCAAAATCATAGTTCAGTGAAAAATTGTTTGGAAATGAATAAGGAACTATGTTTGAAATAGCAAGAACATATGAGCAATTAAGAAAATCAGTGATATGCAGTGTATTAGTTTGCTTGGGCTGCCTTAACAAAACACCACTGTGGTTTACAGGACAGAAATTTATTTTGTCACACTTCTGAAAACTAGAAGTTCATAATTATAGTGCCACTGAACTAAATTTCTGAGATGGGCTCTCTTCCTCATTTAGATAATGCTACCTTCTCATCATGTCCTCACATGGATATTTATTTATGCATAGATAATCATACATCCACACACACAAAATGTCCTCTGGTATCTTTTATAAGGATACTAAATCTTTTGAGTCAGGGCCCCATTATATGACCTCACTTAATGTTAGTTACTTCCCTAGAGGCCCTTATCTAAATAGAGTCACATTCAGGCTGGGGATTCAGGGTTTCAACATATGAGTCAGTGCTTTTTAAGATTAATTTTTTTTTTATCACTTTATATTAGAATATAGTTGATTAACAATACTGTGTTAGTTTCAGGTGTATAAGCAAGTGATTCAGCTATACATGTACATGTATCAGGTCTTTTTCAAATTATTTTTCCCATTTAGGTCATTACAGAATATTTAGAAGAGTTCCCTGTGCTATACAGAAGATCCTTGTTATCTACTTTAAATATAGTAGTATGTGTATGTCACTTCCAAACTCCCTATTCCTCCATCCTCTCAACATTTCCCTTTGGTAACCTTAAGTTTGTTCTCTAAGCCTGTGAGTCTATTTTTGTTTCATAAACAAGTTCATTTGTATCATTTTCTAAAGATTTCATATATAAGCAATATCATATGATATTTGTCTTTCTCTATCCAACTTACCTCACTTAGTATAATATCCAAGTCCATCCATGTTGTTGCAAATGGCATTATTTCATTCTTTTCAGAGGCTGAGTAATACTCCATTTTATATATGTATCACGTCTTTATTCATTCACATGTTGATGCACATTTAGGTTGCTTCCATGTCTTAACTATTGTAAACAGCACTGCAGTGAACATTGGGAGCATATATCCTTTCGAACAATGATTTTCTCTGAATATATGCCAAGGAGTGGAACTGCTGATACAATAGTTCTGTGTTTAGTTTTTTTAAGGAGCCTCCACACTGTTCTCCATAGTGGCTGTACTGATTTACATTCCCACCAACAGTGTAGGAGAGTTCCCTTGTCTCCACACCCTCTCCAACATTTATTGTATGTAGACTTTTTGATGGCTATACTGATTGGTGTGAGGTGATATCGCATTCTAGTTTTGATTTTCATTTCTCTCTTAATTAGTGATGTTGAGCATCTTTTTGTGTGCCTCTTGGCCATTTGTATATCTTCTTCAGAGACATGTCTATTTAGGTCCTCCATCGATTTTTAAATTGTTTTTCTTTTTGATATTGAGTTTCATGAGGTGTGTGTTTGTATATTTTAGAGATTAGTCTCTTGTCAGTTGTTTCATTTATAATTTTTTCCCCCATTCTGTGGGTTGTCTTTTCATCTGTTTATGTTTGTTTGTTTGTTTTTGCTGTGGAGAAGCTTTTAAATTTAATCAGGCCCTATTTGTTTACTTTTATTTTTATTACCCTAGAAGGTGGGTCAAAAGAGATCTTGCTGTAATTTATATAAAAGTGTATTCTTCCTATGCTTTCCTCTAAGAGTTTTCTAGTATCCAGTCTTAACATTACGTCTTTAATTCATTTTGAGTTTATTTTTGTGTATGGTGATAGAAAGTAAAGTCAAGTCACTCAGTCGTGTCCAACTCTTTGCGACCCCATGGACTGTAGCCCACCAGGCTCCTCTGTCCGTGAGATTCTCCAGGCAAGAATACTGGAATGGGTCACCATTTCCTTCTCCAGCGGATCTTCCCAACCCAGGGATCGAACCCAGGTCTCCTGCATTGCAGGCAGACACTTTAACCTCTGAGCCACCAGGAAGGCTGGGCAAGTTCCCCATAACCTGGAATCCAAATGCAACAGTAACCTGTGATTCCCAAAAATCCTCTCAGTTGTCTTAAAGTCATAGGTAGGGGATGATTTAGTATAGGTTTAATTCTCTCGGGGCCTATGACTCTAGTCCCTTCTGATATGATTAGGCCCAGATATCTAACCGATTGTTGACAAAGCTGAGCCTTTTCTCTTGATGCCTTGTAACCACAGCCTGCCAGAAAGTTTAAGAAATCTTCTCAGACTCACAAACAAGCTTCCTCTGTCTCAGCACAGAGCAAAATATCACCTACATATTGTAATACCACTGCTTCAGAGCTATTAAAGTTTTGCAGATCCCGTGACAAACTTTGTCCAAAAAAGTGAGGATGGTGCTAGGAAGTGCTCTAATTTCATTATTTTAGACATAGCTGTCCAGTTTTCCCAATGAAATGGAAATCTGAGTTCTTGTTTGCCAAGCTAAAGAATGAACTTTGCAAACACACAAACACTCATGGTAGCAGGCAAACAGGATGTATTTCAGAGAGAAAGTACAAAACTTTCAGCATAGATACTGAAAGGGAGTGAAGTTCCCCCAAAAGGCGGGATTTACAGCAGTTTCTATCCTTACTAGTATTGATTTTTACACTTTTGATTGGTTCTTACTTTTAACGTATGTCATTTATAACCAATCTGCTTAAAGGTCACTATGTTTAACTTCACATCTTATGGCTTCTTTTGATCCTCAGATTCTTAGTTTTCTTAGACATTAAGTCACCATCCCACAATCTTTTCTCATGATTCCCTGGCCGTTTTACAGTGGACCAGATGTATAGGCTAAAGAATAATGATAACCAGTTGTTTCTCCCTCAGGCATATGGAACGGAAGTTAATTACTACCCTTTCCTGGATCTGAGTGCTGATAATTTATCAGACAAAGGACACATTCCTCTGCGAGCCAGGAATTAGGACAAAGGGTATAGTTTCAGATTAATGGAGTATGATGCTTATTGAAACTGACCAAGGTCTCAAGAGTTCCCACACTAACTGCCTAACAATTTCTACCTCACCAGCACCACTTATTAAAGAGACTGTCTTTTCTCCATTGTATATTGTTACCTCCTTTGTCATAGATTAGGTAGATATAGGTATGTGGTTTTATCTCTAGGCTTTTTATCCTAGTCCATTTATATATATTTTTTTGTTTGTTTGTTTGTTTTTGTGCCAGTACCATACTGTCTTAATGACTAGCTCTCTCAGAAGCTGAGCGTGGTCCTGAAATATAGCGTGGTTAGTTTTAATGGGCTCGGTAATTTCATAGGCTAATTAATGGGAGGATTATTCCAACTATTTCAGGGAGGGGTCTGGGTTTTCCAGGAATTGGGCCACAACTTTTGGCTTTTGTTTGACCTCAGAACTGTCATGGTGCTAATGGTGTTTCATTCAGATGCTAACATATTTACAGTGAGTGCATAATGAGGTTCAAAGTCCACTGGAGATCTAATCTTCCACCATTTTGAACCTTGTTGTTTCTAACCAGTTTTGATCATGTCCTATGGTTATGTCATTCTTTTAAAGGTTATGCCCTGCCCCTTCTGTTCTGTTTCACATACAGATTTGCGTGTGTGTGTGTGTAACATAGCAAGCTACAGACTGTTTCTCATTAGTCATAGTAGCAGGTAGAGATTCATTTTATGGTATTTACAAGAGCATTTTGCTACATTACTGTCTAACTGAAATGAGAGTATTGGACCAATGACATTTATGATTAGTGTAGGATGTTCCAATGGATATTTGGTGTATATATAAAGAATGTTGTTGTACCCAAATTTGTGTTTTCCATGCACAGTAAGGCCAAACAAACCAAAACCTCCATGTTTAGAGCAGAGAAAGGTTTATTGCAAGGGCCAAGCAAGGAGTACAGTTGGCTCATGCTCAAATGATCTAAACTCCCAGTGGTTTTCAGGGATGAGTTTTCAAAGATAAAATTCGGATGAGGGTTGCAGGGTGCATGTGTTTCTTCTGACTGATTGGTGATGAGGTAACAGGACAGTGTTCCAGGAAACTTGTGCTTGACCTAAAGTTGTCATTTTCACTTAGGTAGGGGCCTCTGTTCTTATAGATGAACTAAAAGATAGGTGTCAGAATGCCATGTATAACCACTGAGGAGGAATTTGGACCCTATTTTATGACTGCACTGTTGTTTGTGACTGCTTTCTTTTTATTTCTGCATTTCCTCACTTTTCTAATTAGTAATTGTTTGAATCTGCCTCTTGAAACTCAGGGAAGTTCTAGAAGGCTGGAGCCATTTTTGCATAAGAAAGAAATGGGGGACACATAAAGGCTTGACACCTGGGAGGATCCTGCTGGGTCCTGCTTGGTTTCAAGAGAAACCAAGCCTAAAGAGAAGGTAATAACAAAATGCTGAATTATATAGGGATTTCCTGGCCAATTCAAACTATGATTACTTTTTCAGTTTTAATTGATATCCATACAGCTTTTATTTTCAACTCAGAAATTTCCTCAGAATCACAGTCTGATGAAGACATGATGGGAATTTTAGCTGAAATTTTATGATTTGTTTCTACTGGATCTGGATATTAAGGCCCATTAAATATGTGGCTGTCTGTTATATCAGTTTTCACCACATTGTGACTCATGAAACTTCTCCTCAGAATTCTTCAATTTGTATTGTTTTGTCAGGCCTGTCTGTGAGATTTTCAAACATTGAAAAATAGCAATTGTTAGGATTAATTTTCATTTAGGAGTTGTACCATATGTTAGAAATTTTCACCTTGTTATAATGATGTGGTATTGGAAGCAAGTCTAACTTTCTAAACATCCTTTAAATCTGGAGTTTCTAAATTTAGTAATAGTTCTTCCTGATTATGACAGCTGAACCACTTATTTAAAAAAATGCAAACTTTCACACAAAGTCTCAGTTACAGCTCCTCAAACACCAGAATAAAATTTTATTAACTCGTAGTTTGTATTTCCTCTGTCAGACAAAGTAGTGTTTTCTGACCATTAAGTGAAAAGTGCCTTGGTCTACAATTATTGAAATATTTTTGTATTAAAGCTATTTTACTTTATAATGGATTTATTACTAATTTTAAATGGTAGCGTTTTCTTTTGTATTTCATCTACGTATACTCAGTCTTCAACATTGAAACCAAGCAAGAACCTATGGGGCCCTCACAGTTACAGATCCTTTTCATGTCCCCTGATTCTTGTTCATGCATTCTCCTTGACCTTCCCTGAGCTCCAAAGGGCAGATTCAAACAGTTGCCTGTAAGAGAAGGGAGGGAATGCAGAACAATGGAGGAGGAGTCATGAAAGAGGGTCCTGGTTCCTCCTCAAGATATACAGAATAATATCTTTGAGTCCTTTGGCACAAACTAAGGCCCCCTGAGAAGACTCCTGAGAGTCCCCTGGACTTTCGCAAGGAGATCAAACCAGTCAGTCTTAAGGGAAATCAACCCTCAATACTCGTTGGAAGGACTGATGCTGAAGCTGAAGCACCAGTATTTTGGTCATCTGATGAGAAGAGCTGACTCACTGGAAAAGTCCCTGATGCTGGGAAAGATTGAAGGCAGAAGTAGAATAGGGTATCAGAGGATGCAGTGGCTGGATGGCATCACCAATGCAATAGGCATGAACTGGGCAAACTCTGGGAGATGGTGAGGGAGAGGGAGATCTGCTGGGCTGTAGTCCTTGGTGTCACCAAGAGTCAGACATGACTGAGTGACTGAACAACAGCGAAAGGCCCCCACATAAGCAGAGGATGGTAACTTCAGGCTGAGTATGAGATTCTTGGAACACTGCCCTGTTACCTCACCACCAACCAATCAGAAGAAATTCTCCACATGGTGGAAGATAAGGAAGACTCTGACTCCCTCCTCAAATGATTGACTGCAATTAACTTCCCCTTTCTCCCTTTAAAAGTACTTTCATAGTCAAGCTCTTTGAAGTTGATTCTTGGACATGCATCTATCTGCCCTCTACCCATGGTGCCAACCTCCTACCTTTCCTTTCCATCAGCACTTGTCTCCTGAGTGGCAAGCAGCCAAGCATGAGTTTGGCTGCCTCTTAGCAAAAACATAAGTAAACATTTGTTGAATAAATAACAATTAGTGATTTAAAAAATAATGAATTTGGCTAAAAATAATCCGCTTTATTTTTTTTTTTCCCCTAAACACCAAAACAGTGAATGATTTGTTGTTCAGTCACTCAGTTGTGTCTGACTCTTGGTGACCCCATGGACTGCAGCTCACCAGGCTTCCCTGTCTTTCACTATCTCCCAGAGCTTGCTCAAACTCATGTCCATTGAGTCAGTGATGCCATCCAACCATTTCACCCTCTGTTGTCCCCTTCTCCTCCTGCCTTCAGTCTTTTCCAGAACCAGGATCTTTTCTAATGAGTTGGCTCTTTGCATCAGGCAGCCAAAGTATTGGAAATTCAGCTTCACCATCTGTCCTTCTAATAAATATTTAGGATTGATTTCCTTTAGGACTGACTCCTTCAGGTTTGATATCCTTGCAGTCCAAGGGACTCTCAAGAGTCTTCTCTAAGACCACAGTTCAAAAGCATCAATTCTTCAGTGTTCAGCCTTCTTTATGTTCCAACTTTCTCATCCGTACATGACTACTGGAAAAATCATAGCTTTGACTAGTGAATGATTAGGAAATTTCTAAGCTTAAGACAACATAATCATTAAAATTGAGCAGCCTAGTAAGATTTAGAAAATGTTCTAAAAATTTCAGTATAACTATTTTTCATAAATATATCTTACAATTCAAGCTAATGTTGGATTTGATGTTTGTTCTTCTCTACTAATAAAACATAGTGGATATAATTTCAGTGTATATAATCTTCACTCAAAATTGATAATGAGAATTTAAATGATCAACCCATAAAAAATGAATAGATATGCATTTTCCTGATTATTTTCTTTAGAACAAATACAGAGGTGTAACATTTACCTTGAACTCTGTTTTTCTCATTGTTCATATTTACTACTTTGGTTAATGGGCTTCCCAGGTGGTGCTAGGGGTAAAGAACCTGCCTGCCAAAGCAGGAGATATAGACACAGGTTTGATCCCTAGGTCAGGAGGATCTCTGGAGGAAAGCATGGTAACACACTCCAGTGTTCTTATCTGGAGAATCCCATGGACAGAGGAGCCTTGCAGACAGTAGTCCATAGGGTCACACTGAGTAAAACACGACTGAAGCGATTAGCACGTGCTGCCAATGCAGGAGACATGAGGGGTGGGTTCAGTCTGTGGGTCTGAAAGATTCCCTGGAGGAGAACATGACAGCTCACTCCAGTATTCTTGCCTAGAGAATACCCATGAATGGAGGAGCTTGGCAGGCTACAGTCTGTAGGGTTTCAAAGAGTCTGGACCTGCCTATAGTGACTTAGCATACACACATGCACTTTAGTTATTATTAGTGTGATTTTTTTCTGCATTTTTCTTAATTCGGACAATATTTGAGCTCAGTCAGTCAGTTCAGTCACTCAGTCGTGTCTGGCTCTTTGTGACACCATGAACCACAGCAGGCCAGGCCTCCCTGTCCATCACCAACTCCCAGAGTCCATCAAACCCATATCCATTGAGTCAGTGATGCCATCCAACCATCTCATCCTCTGTCATCCCCTTCTCCTCCTGCCCTGAATCTTTCCCAGCATCAGGGTCTTTTCCAAAGAGTCAGCTCTTCACATCAGAGGGGCAAAGTACTGGAATTTCAGCTTCAACATCAGTCCTTCCAATGAACACCCAGGACTGATCTCCTTTAGGATGGACTGGTTGAATCTCCTTGCAGTCCAAGGGACTCTCAAGAGTCCTCTCCAGCACTATAGTTCAAAAGCATCAGTTCTTCAGTGCTCAACTTTCTTTATAGTCCAACTCTTACATCCATACATGACCACTGGAAAAAAAATCCATAGCCTTGACTAGATGGATCTTTGTTGACAAAGTAATGTCTCTGCTTTTTAATATTCTATCTAGGTTGGTCATAACTTTCCTTCTAAGGAGTAAGCATCTTTTAATTTAATAGCTGCAATCACTATCTGTAGCGATTTTGGAGCCCAGAAAAATAAAGTCAGCCACTGTTTCCACAGTTTCCCCAGCTATCTGCCATGAAGTGATGGGACTGGATGCCATGATCTTAGTTTTCTGAATGTTGAGCTTTAAGCCAACTTTTTCACTCTCCTCTTTCACTTTCACCAAGAGGCTCTTTAGTTCTTCACTTCCTACCAAAAGGATGGTGTCATCTGCATATGTGGTTATTGCTATTTCTCCTGGCAATCTTGATTCCAGCTTGTACTTCCTCCAGCCCAGTGTTTCTCATGATGCATTCTGTGTATAAGTTAAATAAGCAGGGTGACAATATACAGCCTTGATGTACTCCTTTTCCTATTTGGAACCAGTCTATTGGTCCATGTCCAGTTTTAACTGTTGCTTCCTGACCTGCTAACAGGTTTCTCAAGAGGCAGGTCAGGTGGTCTGGAATGCCCATTTCTTCCAGAATTTTCCACAGTTTATTGTGATCCACACAGTCAAAGGCTTTGGCATAGTCAATAAAGCAGAAATAGATGTTTTTCTGGAACTCTTTTGCTTTTTCCATGATCCAGTGGATGTTGGCAACTTGATCTCTGGCTGCTCTGCCTTTTCTAAAACCAGCTTGAATATCTGGAAGTTCCTGGTTCACGTATCGCTGAAGCCTTGCTTGGAGAATTCTGAGTATCACTTTACTAGCATGTGAGATGAATGCAATTGTGCGGTATTTTGAGCATTCTTTGACATTGCCTTTCTTTGGGATTGGAATGAAAACTGACTTTTTCCAGTCCTGTGACCACTACTGAGTTTTCCAAATTTGCTGGCATATTGAGTGTAGCACTTTCACAGCATCATCTTTCAGGATTTGAAATAGCTCAACTGGAATTCCATCACCTCCACTAGCTTAGTTCATAGTGAAGCTTTCTAAGGCTCATTTGACTTCACATTCCAGTAAGTCTGGCTCTAGGTGAGTGATCACACCATCGTGATTATCTTGGTCGTGAAGATCTTTTTTGTATAGTTCTTCTGTGTTCTTGATATTTGTCCTGCTGCTGCTGCTGAATCACTTCAGTCATGTCCGACTCTGTGTGACCCCATAGACGGCAGCCCTCCAGGCTCCCCCATCCCTGGGATTCTCCAGGCAAGAACACTGGAGTGCTTTGCCATTTCCTTCTCCAATGCATGAAAGTGAAAAGTGAAAGTGAAGTCTCTCAGTTGTGTCCGACTTTTAGCGACCCCATGGACTGCAGCCTACCAGGCTCCTCCATCCATGGGATTTTCCAGGCAGGAGTACTGGAGTGGGGTGCCATTGCCTTCTCCAGATATTTGTCCTAGTGGTACTTAAAAAGTTAAAATATCTCAAGGTAAACATTATAAAAGGAGAATTTAAGTGGATTTTCAGTGTAATTACCAACATTGTTTTTTTCATTCTTTCAGTGTTCTGTCATGGTTTCTTTCACATTTTAACTAAGTACCATTTATAACATTGTCTTTTCACAGGATAGGTAGCAAAGTGGTCCATAGTGAAGAAAAATGAAAAAAAGAAAGTCTATACCATATTACACTCTTACAAGAGAGATAATTACTGAAAATCATAAAATGCTATTCAGAGAGTACTACTCTTTCATGATTGTGACAAGGGGTTTTATCAAAATAAAACAAAAATCTGCTGAAGTACACACTAAAAATCTTAGTAGTAAAATAAACCACAAAAATACGACTGCTGCATGCAGGTTTTCAGCTCACTTGATTGTACCCTTACCTATTGCATTTGAACATGAAAATGACTATTTTTCTATATATAAAACATGTTCAGTAAGGTCAATATGGAACCAAAAATAGAACTTTTCCTAACCTATGACTTCACTGAATTTATCTGATTTGTGCTTTATAGATAGGCATAATTGTGTATTTTGTAAAACTGCTAGCCAGTTAAACACTAATAAAGAAAAAACTAGAGCATCAAAAAAAAAAGTTTCCACCTTTATAAGAAAAGCAAGACTTGGGTCATTAGACTTTAATAGGTTTAAATGTCTTGGGACAGTGAAACAATTACCACTTGGAGAAAATGATTTAGCTAGCTGTGAAAGCTATTCAGCAGTGACTAAATACTTACAAATGTTTTTCAGATTTGGTCTATGAGTTTAATGGCCATCTTAGATGATCAGACTTAATATTGAAACAGCTCTGCATAGTGTGGAACTTATCCTAGAAAAGCAGGCAAAATCTTTTGGAGCTCTCACCACATATAAAAATAAGCAGTGTGTCCAATCACTGTCTCATGTGGGCACATATTCAAAATATAAGAAGCACAGAAATACAATTTCTTTTGTTAATAAATGTGATTCTAAGTCCTTAAAATACCACCTTCAGGTTTCTCTCTTGGTACATGAGACTTTCCAAACAACCATGCTGGTTAAGTAAAAATATTTTATCTTATGTGTCTTTTGGAGAAAATACTTCCTAATAATTCTAAGCCTTCTTTCTTTTGTGTTATAGCACAATGGTTTTTCAAAAACCTTGATAGTGCAGTAGCTTTCTGCAGATTTCTGTATCTCACTGAAATTCACATGCCTCAGTTCAGTTCAGCTGCTCAGTTATGTCTGACTGCAGCATGCCAGGCTTCCCTGTCCATCACCAACTCCTGGAGCTTACTCAAACTCATGTGCATCCAGTCGATGATGCCATCCAACCATCTCATCCTCTGTCGTCCGCTTCTCCTCCTGCCTTCAATCTTTCCCAGCATCAGTGTCTTTTCCAGTGGATCAATCCTTCGCATCAGGTGGTCAGAGTACTAGAGTTTTAGCTTCAGTGTCAGTCCTTCCAATGAATATTCAGGACTGATTTTCTTTAGGATTGACTGATTTGATCTTGCTCCAATGCCACTGAAATGGTTCTTAGGATAATTACTGAGGTTCTTTTAACCTCTAGATTAAAAGAGCACTGAGAATCATTAGAAGATCTTCTACACATGGGGCCAGTGCCGTTAAGTTGTATATCAGGACCCAGAAAATTCTGGGAGGCTGTCCCAGAATCTGTGCTTATGGTAAACACCTGCCAAAAACCTAATCTACACCAATCAGAAGCCATCTCAGCTGTGGCTAGCTTACCTTCCTCTGGGAATAGCTTACCTTACTCTGGGAAATAGGTCCTGCTGACCTTCTCATGAAACTTCTGACCTTCTAGGCAATGATGCCCTATTTCCATATTTCATCGTAACCACTTTAAAATTTTCTGTTGCCCCCAAATCCTGGAGAACAGAGCTCTACTATGCTCCTTGTGATCACTGTACGCCCACAGTTTATGGATAAATGAATAAAGGACCTGAAGACATCTACTACAGAGTCTGGGGTAGGTTCCTACACACAGCTGTAGGTACTGCATAGCCCTTCGGTTGACTGCCTCTTCAGCTGCTCTCTGGAATCTCCAGTACCCTTTCTTATTTTATATTCTGAGCTCTTCTAGTTTGTTTGTTGTAGTCCTTCCAGGTATAAAATGTGATGTGAGAGACCCTAGAATTTTCACAGAGTAAATATTGATGTGTGAGAGACTCTAGGATTTTACAGTGATTCTTAGCTAAAATTGGGATTTTGGCAGGACTAGTCTGCAAGGCAAGTGCCTTTGGGAGGAAGGTCGTGACAGGTCTCAGGAACTGTGCTCAGACATCTGGAAACTGTATATCTGATTGAATTCAGGAGGATTAACTCAAGAGAAAATAATGGGTACTCCTGAGTCTTGGGCTTCCCTGGTGGCTCAGATGGTAAAAAATCTGCCTGCAGTGCAGGGTTTGATCCCTGGGTGGGGAAGAGCCCCTGGAAATGGGAATGGCAATCCACTCCAGGATTCTTGCCTGGAGAATTCCATGGACAGAGGAACTTAATGAGCTATGATCCTTGGCGTCTCAAAGAATTGGACACAACTGAACAACTTTTACCCCTCAGTCTAAAGCAAGCAAGATAGCAGCTGTGAGAGGACTCACAAATCTTGGAGGTAAGTCTACAGTGTAAACTGCTAGGGAACTCAAGGAAATGAGACAAAAAATTTGGCATCTTTTTGACCAATGACACATTAAAATCTAAATAGGCCTGAGTTTGATTATTAGAAATGAGTAGGAAGTCTTCTTCTATGATGAAATCTGCTCATGAAAGTAATAACACATCTATTGCTTATGAGATTCTTGGAAACCAAAGGTACAAAATTGGCGAGCACTAGTTGAGCACTTAAAAGCTGTCATACTTTTTTTGTAGGTGATAACTCTTAAGACTCCTTTGCTCTGTTAAGTTGGTCACTGAATGAACTAGATTTGCATTACCTTATCAATCCCTTGGAAAAGGAAATGGCAACCCACTCCAGTATTCTTGCCTGAAAAATTCCATGGACAGAGGAGCCTGCTGGGCTACATTCCAATCCCTAGGTTAGGAAGATCCCCTGGAGTAGGAAATGGCAATCCACTCCAGTATTCTTGGCTAGGCACTTTCACTTCATTTTCACTCACCGACCTAAAGAAAATTTCCCTGCAACTAGGTACATTGGGAAGCACCACAAAATTCCCTACCCAATGGCATATCCTTCCTAGGCATTAATCCTAGAGGAGATCCAAAGCTTAGGTAAAGAAATAGAATCCTTGGTTTATAAAGAATAAGGTGTATAGCCTCCTGCACATTGGCATGTTTTCTGTCTAAGGACTGGGGTCTTAGAAACCGTGTGTACTCGCTCAATCACTCAGCCATGTCCGACTCTTTGCAATGACATGGACTGCAGCCCACCAGGCTCCTCTGTCCATGGGATTTTTCCAGGCAAGAATCCTGGAATGGGTTGCCATTACCTACACCATTGGAAGTTGTAGATATCTGCAAAAATTGCAAAATCTTACTAAGACAGCCTAGAATTGCAATGGTCGTGATGGGGAATGTTCCAGTTAGAGAAGATTATTCATTTAAGAAGTTCACCTGAAAGCAAGGATTCCCCAATCAAACAGAATGGGATACCTGTTTTAATTGACAAGCTAGAGCCTTCAAAAGACTTTAAGATTCCAAACTAGAGTCATTGGAAGATTTATTGTAAAAAGCTAACAAAACCTAAGAGGTACCTAAAACTAAAAATCTGATATGACTGTTACTATTCTACTCTCTCTCTCTTTGCCTGAATACTCACAGTCTATTAATACTTTATTTAAATTTTGTTTTACTCCGAAGAGGATATAAGACTGTAAACAAAAGTTCACCAAGTTAGTGGTGCCCTTGTTGGCACCTTCCAGATGTGATGAGATTCCAGGGCTTCTCCAGTAGTACCAGTTATTCCCTTTAAACAGCTAAGGAAAAACTGAAAACCTAGTAGGGGAAAAAAAGTGAAAGCCTACTTGGAAATTAGATGAATGAAAAATCCTTAAAGTCTACAACAAAAGTATTTGTAAAACATTTAAGCCATCTGAGAAGGTAACCTTAACTGATTCCATCTGCCAGAAACACAATTCGTATGCAGATGTTCTTTCCTAAACTCATTTTTGCATTATCGTACCTGTTTCATGGCTGTGATTTTTAAAAGAAAGGCTGTTATATTCTCTGTTTGTATTTATTTATGTATATATACCTATGTAGATGAATTATAGATTTGTGATATTTTTCTGTCTCTGAATGGGTATTGCCAATTTGGTATTGCTCTTAATTTGTAAAGAGCTCTATTTAATTGACTTAAAGCAGCGCTATATAAACTAAGTATACTCTCAGAGATATAAAAACTAACCCAAATGTTTTAAAAGTTCATGTGGTTTAGAATACTCTTTGATAAACAAAAGCTAGTTTAAGTTTTTTGGCTTAATTAAAACAGGCATGCTTTTAGTGTTATCAATAATAAATGTAATGTCAATATACAACTTTTATTTTACCTAGGTTTACTAAAAGTCAAATAAGTTAATGTTATGTCTGCTATAAAATTTGTCAGCAAGAAAGACAGTGGTTAACTGTGAACCTTTTATGAATACACACAATTGTTAATAAGTAGATATATGTAAGATAAAAGTTTATAAATGAGCATTTCAAAAATAATTATGCTTTATGTTATATCTATATAGAAATAGTTTCCAGTCTTTTTGGTAATTTGAAATTTGAAGGTGTCACTGAGCTAAATTAAATGAGAGTCTTTGAATATCTAGATAATTTTCAAATAAGATAAAATATTGACACATTAACTACTTAATACAGTTTTATCCACCTCTGATTCCATTTACATAGGAATTAAAACATTTGATTTTACTAGTAAACATGTTTTCTGTACATAAGAAAATTTACTGTGAGGAAGAATATATTTTTGCAAATTATGAAATGTATTTATGAATTTGCAAATTCACAGAATGCTAATGTAATAGTCTACAGTTATTTACTTCTTAGTTTTCACTAGGAATTAAGGATTCTAAGGATTAAGAGTTCTAGTAAATACCTAGTTAAAAGTATTAGAAATTATAGGGTAAAAGAAGTGACCATGTATAAAAAGTTAGGTAAATAAAATGACCGTTTCAGAATCTCAAAGATGGAAAACATAGGACAAAATCCGACAGGATATTTTTAAAAGTTGTAGGTTTGTGGAAAAAGAATCTTGGGAAAGGCATTTTATGTGTGGTCAAACTGGCTCATATTTGAATGGATTTATTTAAGTTTTAGAAAAATTAGGATTTTGTTTTTTCTCTGTTAAACAAAAAGTTTTATTAGTTTATGATATGTTCTTAACATGAAATTGTACACAAAGGTTTTTCTTTACCTTTTAAGTAATCTGCCTGGACAGCAAAGATGTTCTTACCAAAATAATTTACTGTGCTTCACGTTGTCTTTATCAGACTTGGATTACTTGAGAAAATACAGTATTTTCACTATTAAGAGGGTTTAGGTTTGTTCAGAACTATATACCCTTCAGCATTTGCCTTTATCATCTTCTCTTGTCTCTTTGGTGACTTGAATTTTCCATAACAGTCAAAATAGTTACTAGAAGCCCTGTTTTCCAGCAAGCGTATAAATAACTTTTAAAGATGCAACCTAGATGTCCATCAGCAGATGAATGGATAAGAAAGCTGTGGTACATATACACAATGGAGTATTACTCAGCCATTAAAAAGAATACATTTGAATCAGTTCTAATGAGGTGGATGAAACTGGAGCCAATTATACAGAGTGAAGTAAGCCAGAAAGAAAAACACCAATACAGTATACTAACACATATATATGGAATTTAGAAAGATGGTAATGATAACCCTGTATGTGAGACAACAAAAGAGGCACAGATGTATAGAACAGTCTTTTGTACTCTGTGGGAGAGGGAGAGGGTGGGATGACTTGGGAGAATGGCATTAAAACATGTATAATATCATATATGAAGTGAATTGCCAGTCTAGGTTCAGTGCATCATACTGGATGCTTGGGGCTGGTGCACTGGGACAACCCAGAGGGATGGTATGGGGAGGAAGGAGGAAGGGGGTTTCAGGATGGGGAACACATGTATAACTGTGGTAGATTCATGTTGATGTATGGCAAAACCAATACAATATTGTAAAGTAATTAACCTCCAATTAAAATAAATTTATATTAAAAAAAGAATTAATATGTTCACATGATTAAGGACACCTAATAAATATCATTTTTCTGAATTGGCTTAGGATGTCTTCAGTTGTTAGGTACCTGCGTCTGATTCAGCAGTTCCAACTACAATATATGATATGACCTGGGCCTCACTAAATTAACCCAGAGGGGATCATTTTCAAATATCTGTCCTTTAGAATTTGTAGGACGGAGAAGGCACTGGCGCCCTACTCCAGGACTCTTGCCTGGAGAATCCCATGGACGGAGGAGCCTGGTAGGCTGCAGTCCATGGGGTCGCTACTAGTCGGACATGACTGAGCGACTTCACTTTCACTTTTCACTTTTATGCATTGGAGAAGGAAATGGCAACCCACTCCAGTGTTCTTGCCTGGAGAATCCCAGGGACGGGGGAGCCTGGTGGGCTGCTGTCTATGGGGTCGCACAGAGTCGGACACAACTGAAGTGACTTAGCAGCAGCAGCAGAATTTGCAGGAAATTTTTGCCAAGATCAAAATTATTTTATATTGAAGTATAGTTGATTTGGGCTTCCTTGGTGGCTCAGTGGTAGAGAATCCACCTGCCAGAAGATGCAGATTCAATCCCTGAGATGGAAAGATCCCCTGGAGAAGGAAGTGGCAATCCACTGCAGTATTCTTGCCTGGAGAATTCCATGGACAGAGGATCCTGGCTAGCCACATTCCATGGGGTTCACAAGAGTTGAACACATCTTAGTAACTAAACAGCAACAATAGTTAATTTACAATGTTGTTTTAATTTCTGCTATATAGCAAAGTCTGGAGAAAGAAATGGCAACTCACTCCAGTACTCTTGCCTGGAAAATCCCATGGATGGAGGATCATGGTAGGCTACAGCCTATGAGGTCACAAAGAGTCAGACACAACTGAGCAATTTCATTTTCACTTTCATATAGCAAAGTGTTTCAGTTATATGTATATATGGTCTTTTTCATATTCTTTCCCATTATGGTTTATCATAGGGCATTAAATATAGTTCCCTGTGCTAGGACCTCATTGTGTATTCATTCTGTATATACTGGCTTACATCTGCTAACCCCAACCTCCCATTCTATCCCTGCCCTAGTCGTTCCTTCATTGGATTGCTGTCTGTGTCTGCCTAGGTCTGTTCTCTGTGTCTGTGAATCTGTTTCTGTTTCTTTGATAGGTTCATTACGTTATATGTAAGTGATATCATGTTTCATTTGTATTTGTCTTTTTTACTTACTTCACTCTCTATGTCAGTCTCTAGGTCTATCCAGGTCACTAGCATTAAGATGGCATTGTTTTGTTCTTTTTATGCATGAGTAGTATTCCATTGTATATATATATATACCACATTTTATTTCTTCATTCATCTGTTGATGGACATCTAGATTGTTTCTATGCCTTGGCTATTGTGAATAGCCTTGCTATGAATGTAGACTTGCATATATCTTTTTGTATTATAGTTTTTATGAATATATTCCCCAGGATGGGA
The DNA here is from genome assembly GCA_006410675.1 of Oreotragus oreotragus. Lineage (NCBI taxonomy): Eukaryota > Metazoa > Chordata > Mammalia > Artiodactyla > Bovidae > Oreotragus > Oreotragus oreotragus. The sequence continues at coordinate 348,852 of SJYX01005318.1, forward strand.
TTGCCAGATCATATGGTAATTGTATTTTTTTGTTTTGTGAAGAACGTCCATTCTGTTTTCCTTAGTAGTTGCACCAACTTACATTCCTACCAGCAGTGTAGAAGGGTTCCCTTTTCTGCACACCCTCCCGAGCATTTGTTATTTGTAGACTTTAATGATGGCCATTCTGATCAATGTGAGTTGGTACCTCATTGTAGTTTTAATTTGCAATTCGCTAAAAATGGGCCTTAGAAAACATCACTGTGAACAAAGGTAGTGGAGGTGATGGAATTCCAGTTGAGCTATTTCAAATCCTGAAAGATGATGCTGTGATGGAGGTGGGAGGGGGGTTCAGGATTGGGAACACGTGTACACCTGTGGTGGATTCATGTTGATGTATGGCCAAAACAATACAGTAGTGTAAAGTAAAATAAAGTAAAATTTAAAAAAAAAAAGAACGGATAAAAAGCTTTTGTATTTGTTCCAGGCGTGTACATAGAAGGAAAAAATAATAACCAAAATCTGTGTCAATATTGAGTCACTTGTTTGGGGGTCTGTGGTAACAGGATTGTACTGTTCTTTCACTTCATGAGAAATTATTTCTGGGGCACATGTTACCACAAGTCTCAGGATTATGGCAATACAGGGCCTTATCATCCCCTGTGACTCTGAACTTTAAAGATTGATATATTGAAGCTGTTATTGAGGGCAGCATAAACAGGCCTAAAACAAAACCAAGAGTGGAAATGTACTCCTGGTGACAACAGATTTATGCAGCCCCTGCATTTCCCTTAGGACACATTTTAGTTCTGACCCCAGAAGCAAGTAATGGGAGAACCCAGGACAGATTCCTTGAAGCTGATAAGAACAGTGTTTTCTTTATTAATTTTCCCTAAACACTTCTGCAGCTCTCGAAGGGAAGCTTGAGGAAATGAAAGTAAGTTTTCTCCCTTAAGAGCTGCTTGGCAGACTAACCAAAACTTTCAGGTGGTTATGTGACAGTTAACTATGTAATTGTCACAACTAAATCTTACGAATTGAATAAGTAGATCATAGATTCTTATTCTTAAACTGTTGAAAGGTTTAGTATGTTAGAAGAAATGGCTTCTTGAGTTAAAAAAATAGGGCTTCTGAGTTCTAAACATTTGAACATTATATTTTGTTTTGGGGTTTTTTGATACTTTGAGATAGTAAATGACACAGTTCTATATTATTATGAGGCTCAGATTAATTACTTACTATCTTGAAATTTCCCATTTTGGAAGAAGCTATTAATATTCTTTGAATAGTCAAAACCAATATAAAATATGTTGGATTTAGATGTGTGTGTTTGTGTGTTCTCTTACAATGAAAGAATAATTTTTAGCTAAAGTCAAATCCATATTTTCACATGACTCTCATTTAGCCTTCAAATTAAAACATAAAGAATAGAATTTAGCAAAAATATTGCAGTGCGTTGAGTTTAATAAGGGAGTTTCAGTTCACTAGTGGTTTAATTCTTAAATGTATACATTTTAATGTTTCAGGTATACAGCAAAATGAACCAGTTAAACATATATACCTATCCATTCTTTTTCAGATTCTTTTTCCATATTGGTTATTATAGAATGTTGAGTAAAAGTTCCTGTACTATACAGTAGATCCTTATAGTTACCCATCTTAAATATAGCAGTGTGTATGAATTAATCCCAATCTCCTAATTTATTCCTTCTCCTAATGTTTTCCCTTTGATAACTATAAGTTTGATTTCAAGATCTGAGAATCTGTATTTGTTTTGTAAATAAGCTCACTTGTGTCATTTTTTATTAGGTTCCTCGTATAAGTGGCATCATATGGTATTTTTCTTTCCGACTTACTACTTAGTATCATAATATTTTGGTCCATTCATATTGCTGCAAATGGCATTATTTTGTTCTTTTTTTTATGGATGAATAGTATTCCATTGTATACATGTACCACATCTTCTTTATTCATACCTTTCTTGGTGGACATTTACATTACTTCCATGTCTTGGCCAGTGTAAAGAGTGCTCTGATGAACACTGAGGTGCATGTGTCTTTTTGAAGTATGGTTTTCTCCTTATATATATTCCCAGGAGTGGGAATGTTGAATCATATAGTAATTCTATGTTTAGTTTTTTTTAAAGGAAGCTTCATTTTGTTTTTAATCATAGTTGTACCAGTTTTCATTCCCATCAACCATGCTGGAAGGTTTCCTTTTTTCCATACCCTCTCTAACATTTCTTGTTTGTACATATTTTGATGATGACCATTCTGACTGGTGTGAAGTAATAACAAAATTTGGCAAAATCTGACAAACTTACATTATTTGTTATCTCTAAATATCAAATGCCACAAATAAAGTACAGGAATGTACTGCCTTGTCTATGGAAGAGTTGGCTACTATCATTACTGTTTTTTCCAATCAGAGCTGTCTTTGGAAGCTAAAGTCATTAGAACTCTAAATCATAAGAACGACAGTGAAAGTGAAGGTTGCTCAGCAGGGTCCGACTCTTTGCAACTCCATGGACTATGCTGCTGCTGCTGCTGCTGCTGCTAAGTCACTTCAGTCGTGTCCGACTTTGTGTGACCCCATAGACGGCAGCCCACCAGGCTCCCCTGTCCCTGGGGTTCTCCAGGCAAGAACACTGGAGTGGGTTGCCATTTCCTGCTCCAATGCAGGAAAATGAAAAGTGAAAGGGCAGTCGCTCAGTCGTGTCCGAATCTTTGCAACCCTATGGACTGCAGCCCACCAGACTCCTCTGTCCATGGGATTTTCCAGGCAAGAGTACTGGGGTGAGGTGCCATTGCCTTCTCCAGAGAGTCCATGGAATTCTATAGTGCAAAATACTGGAATGGATAGCTTATCCCTTCTTCAGGGGATCTTCCCAATCCAGGGCTCGAACCCAGGTCTCCCACATTTCAGGCAGATTCTTTACCAGCTGAACCACAAGGGAAGCCCACGAATACTGGAGTGGGTAGCCTATCCATTCTCCAGTGGATCTTTCTGACCCAGGAATCAAACCAGGGTCTCCTGTATTGCAGGTGGATTCTTTACCAACTGAGCTATCAGGGAATACCCCACATCATAAGAATAAAACATTTAGAATTATAGCCTAAATGGTCATTAACTTTATATAATAATGTACTTTTGAAAACCATATTTTATTAAATATTCATTATAAGTAGATTAGCAACTTTTTTAAGGGTTATCTTTCATTATAAATGAATTTGATTTGGACTGTTTATCAGTAAATGGTGAAATAGTAATTAGTAAAATACATGATATATCACAAAATTAGAATCTTAGAACTTGATTTTTAACTAAAGTACTTTATGAGTGGGCTTCCCTGTTAACTCAGTGATAATCTGCCTGCCAATGCAGGAGATGTGGGTTGGATCCCTAGGTTGGGAAGATCCCCTGGAGAAGGAAATGACAACCCACTGCAATATTCTTGCCTGGAAAATCCTACGGACAGGGGAGCATAGCGGGCTATAGTCCATGGGGTTGCAAAAGAGTTGGACACAACTTAGCAACTGAACAACAAGAAACAACAAAAGCAATATCTGAGTAGCTTTAAAAGAGGTCCTTTATTATCAAGAATGCCTAGTAATCCATATTCCTTTTCACATGTGTGCACGCTTTTCTAGTCTTGTACATTCATAGAATTTATTTGTAGAAATTATAATAGTCTAATGATATATGAGGTTTATTTAAAAATCATATTTAGATATTTTATGCAAATATAAATCTGGCTGAAGAAATAAAGGTTTCTATTTTGTTTTCTCTTCCAGCAACTAAATACTATTTTAGGATAAATTTTATATTCTGAAATTTTCATATCTTTTATTTCAGTTTATTTGGTAGAACGGATTGAAGTCACATTTCTCCCTTGGTAGCCTTACTTTATCAATCTACTTCCTGAGAAATCTCACCTGTTTGTAGGCCTACAATCAAAATTTTACTCAGAATTAATGTGTGATAAAAAGATGCCATAGGATTAGCATTTTCTTTTGTCCTTGAGATTCATTTTATTCAATGTTCTGCTGCATATTACAATTCCAGATATTATAAGGAGATGAAAATCAACACCTCCAAAGGATACTTCATTTTCTTTCCTCTAGTGTAATGCTATATCCACTTTTTGTCCCTTATAATAGTGAATCCTAACTTGTGGTTACTCTGGACTGTTAAATCTATCTATCTATCTATACACACACATATTTTCATATTATTTTCTATTATGATTTATTATAGGATATTGAATATAGTTTTCTGTGCTATGGAGGCTCTTGAAGTTATCTATTTTATATATACAGTAGTTTGAATCTACTAATCCCAAACTCCAAATTTATTCATCCCTTATCCCCTCCCCTTGGTAAACATAAATTTGTTTTCTATTTCTGTGAGTCTCTATTTTATAAATTCATTCATATTATTTTTTAAATTGCATGTATGAGTGACATCATGTGATATTTGTTTGTCTTTATCTGAGTTGCCTTACTTAATATGATAATCTCTAGGTCCATGTTGCTACAAATGGCATAATTTCTTTCTTATGGATGGACAGTATTCCATTGTGTTTATATATACCACATCTTTATCCATTTAGCCATCAAAGAACATTTGGGCTGCTTCCTTGTCTTGGCCAGATAATCATGACCCAGATAATCATGATGGTATGATCACTCACCTACAGCCAGACATCCTGGAATGGGAAGTCAAATGGGCCTTAGAAGCATCACTATGAACAAAGTTAGTGGAGGTGATGGAATTCCAGTTGAGCTGTTTCCAATACTAAAAGATGATGCTGTATAAGTGCTGCATTCAATATGCCAGCAAATCTGGAAAACTCAGCAGTGGCCACAGGACTGGAAAAGGTCAGTTTTAATTCTAATCCCAAAGAAAGGCAATGCCAAAGAATGTTCAAACTACTGCACAATTGCACTCATCTCACATGCTATTAAAGTAATGCTCAAAATTCTCCAAGCCAGGCTTCCAAAGTACATGAACCGTCTACTTCTAGATGTTCAGGCTGGTTTTAGGAAAGGCAGAGGAACCAGAGATCAAATTGCCAACATCTGCTGGATCATTGTAAAAGCAAGAGAGTTCCAGAAAAACATCTACTTCTGCTTTATTGACTATGCCAAAACCTTTGACTGTGTGGATCAGAAACAGCTGTGGAAAATTCTTCAAGAGATGGGAATGCCAGACCACATTAGGTGCCTCCTGAGAAATCTGTATGCAGGTAAAGAAGCAACAGTTAGAACTGGACATGGAGCAAATGGCTGGTTCCAAATTGGGAAAGTACATTAAGGCTGTATATTGTCACCCTGCTTATTTAACTTAAATGCAGAGTACATCATGAGAAATGCTGGACTAGATGAAGCACAAATTGGAATCAAGATTGCCGTGAGAAGTATCAATAACCTCAGATATGCAGATGACACCACCCTTATGACAGAAAGCAAAGGAACTAAAGAGCCTCTTGATAAAAGTGAAAGAAGAGAGTGAAAACATTGACTTAAAACTCAACATTCAGAAAGCTAAGATCATGGCACCTGATCTCAACACTTCATGGCAAACAGATGGGGAGACAGTCGAAACAGTGAGAGACTTTATTTTTTCGGGCTCCAAAATCACTGCAGATGGTGACTGTGGCCATGAAATTTAAAAAATGCTAGCTCCTTGGAAGAAAAGTTATGACCAACCTAGAGAGCATATTAAAAAGCAGAGACATTACTTTGTCAACAAAGGTCCGTCTAGTCAAAACTATGGTTTTTCCAGTTGGTCATGTATGGATGTGAAAGCTGAACTATAAAGAAAGCTGAGGACCAAAGAATTGATGCTTTTGAGCTGCGGTGTTGGAGAAGACTCTTGAGAGTCCCTTGGACTGCAAGGAGATCCAACCAGTCCATCCTAAAGGAAATCAGTCCTGAATATTCACTGAAGGACTGATGCTGAAGCCAAAACTCCAATACTTTGGCCACCTGATGCAAAGAACTGACTTACTGGAAAAGACCCTGATGCTGGGAATGATTGAAGGCAGGAGCAGAAGGGGATGACAGAGGATGAGATAGTTGGATGGCATCACTGACTCAATGGACATGATTTTGGGTGAACTCCGGGAGTTGGTGATGGACAGGGAGGCCTGGCGTGCTGCAGTCCATGGGGCTACAAAGAGTCGGATGTGACTGAGCGACTGAACTGAGCTGTTGTCTTGGCTGTTTTGAATAGTGGTGCTATAAACTCTGGTGTACGTGTATCATTTCAGTTAGAATTTTCTCTGGATATATGATCAAGAGTAGGATTGTTGGACCATTTGGTAACTCTGTTTTTGTTTTTTTAAGCAACTTCTCTACTATTCTCCATAGTATCCATACTAACTTATATTCCCACTGACAGTGTAGGAGGGCTCCTTTTTCTGCATACCCTGTCCAGCATTTTTTACCTGTAGGCCTTCTAATGATGGCTATGAGTTCTTTATATATTTTAATATTAACTCTTTCCAGATATATGATTTACAAATATTTTCTCTCAGTAAATTTTTATTTTGTTGATGATTTCCTTTGCTGTGCAAAAGTTTCTAAGTTTGATGTAATCTCATTTATTTTTGTTTTTGTTGCCATTGCAACAAATCTTAAATTTTTTATGTTGCCATTAAAATGTTGAATATTTTTCTAAAGGATGAGTTTGAAAATATATTGACTTTTAAAGAAAAATATAATCATGGAAACTTATTAAGTGTAAGATGTGAAAGCAAGTATGTGACTTCTAATGTTATGATTATTTAATTCAAATAACATCAAATTGATGAATAAAATGAAAGTGCCCTTTAGTAGATGAATGAAAAATATACTCTAGTATATTCTGGGAATGGAATAATGTTCAGGAATAAAAAGGTAAGCTATTAAGCCATAAAAATATATAGTAAATTCTTTTATTTTCATTTGAAGAAACTATGATTTAAAATGCTGTGTTAATTTCAGTTGTACAACATAATTATTTTTTGAAGATTACATTTCACTATATGTTATTACAAGATAGTAAATAAAATTGTGCTACATAGTAGAAAAAACAAATAACATCAAATTAAGTTTAAATGATCTTTGAATAAAACAGAAAAGACAGAAAAAATATGCCAAAGAAAACACATTGGCATATTTTGTCATAATTATTCAACAGCTTCTCAGATATTATGATTTTTTTGTGTAACATTTTATAAGTAGAAGCTTAATTTGGGGACAAAACCCTTAAGAAGCCTTGGAAATATTTTATTTTACATTCTTTACTGTGCTTCACCTCCCTAAAATTATTTTTAAAATATTTATATATTATTTTAAAATATTGGAGTTAATTGATTTACAATATTGTTGATTTCAGGTGTAAATTATTTTCTGAAAATTATATAAACTACTGGAACCATTTTTCATTTCAAAACAATTGTTTTTTTAAATTGTAGTGCTACAGCTCATATGATCAGTGCAACTTTGAAGGATTAAAAATTTTCTAAGTCACACTAGAGTCTGAGACTAGTTTTGGGAACAGAATAACAAAATTTTGCACATGTGTTGTGGAGGAAAAGGAGAATTGGCCTCATATACACAGTAGCCGCTCTAGGAATNGAGAGTGTTTTGCCTATGTTCTCCTCTAGGAGTTTTATAGTTTCTGGTCTTATGTTTAGATCTTTAATCCATTTTGAGTTTATTTTTGTGTATGGTGTTAGAAAGTGTTCTAGTTTCATTCTTTTATAAGTGGTTGACCAGTTTTCCCAGCACCACTTGTTAAAGAGATTGTCTTTACTCCATTGTATATTCTTGCCTCCTTTGTCAAAGATAAGGTGTCCATATGTGTGTGGATTTATCTCTGGGCTTTCTATTTTGTGCCATTGATCTATATTTCTGTCTTTGTGCCAGTACCATACTGTCTTGATGACTGTGGTTTTGTAGTAGAGCCTGAAGTCAGGCAGGTTGATTCCTCCAGTTCCATTCTTCTTTCTCAAGATTGCTTCTTCCACCATGAGTAGAACTATCTCATAAATAACATATTATTTTTGGTTTAGTTACTATTTTAAAACTGTAGTTGTTGCTTTTTAGAACTTTTTGGCAAAAATCCATTATTACCTCTTTGAATTTGTACCTGGTCAACTCCCAGTGACTATGTAACTATCTGTTTCTGGTGATTTGCTAAAAATATAGTGACCTAAGATCAGTCTTGGGTGTTCATTGGAAGGACTGATGCTAAAGCTGAAACACCAATACTTGGGCCACCTCATGCGAAGAGCTGACTCACTGGAAAAGACCCTGATGCTGAAAGGGATTGGGGGCAGGAGGAGAAGGGGACGACAGAGGAGGAGATGATTGGATGGCATCACTGACTCGATGGACATGAGTTTGAGTGAACTCCGGGAGTTGGTGATGGACAGGGAGGCCTGGTGTGCTGCGGTTCATGGGGTTGCAAAGAGTCGGACACGACTGAGCGACTGAACTGAACTGAACGATCATTTATTTCCTAATTACCCACAGCATAATTTGAGGTCAAAAGACATTGCTTTGAATTCCATTATTTTGGAAAAGAAGGAAAGAAAGATGAGGCAGAACTGATGAAACATAGCAACAAACTGTGTACCTTTGACTTGAAAGTAATATGTCTTTCTTTACAAATTGTATTTATTTGTTTTGGTGATGCTGGGCCTTCACTGCTGCACAGGGTTTTCTCTGTGGAAGAATCGAGGCTCCTTCAGGTTGTGGTGCACAGGCTTCTCTTTGCAGTGACTTCTCTTGATGAAGAACACAGGCTCTAGTTGCTCATGAGCTTCAGTAGTTATAGCACATCAGCTCAGTCATCGCTGCTTCCAGGCTTAGAGCACAAACTAAATACTTGTGGCACATGGCCTTAGCTGCTCTGAGGCATGTGGGGTCTTCCCAGACCAAGGATCAAATCCACGTCTCCTGCATTGAGAGGTAGATTCTTTACCATTGAGCCACCAGGGAAGCCAGAAATTATGTCTTATATCTAAAAATATAGAAAGAGAATAATAGCAAATAATAAAGTTGTTTAACCTTAAAAAAAAAACTTTCCTAAAATTACTAAAGTCTTGGTTTAATCAAATGGATTCTTGTCTATCATTATCATATACTCTTCTTGAAGAAGAATGTATAGGAAATACTTTTTTGATTTTCTACCAGTGTGTTAAAACACACCTGGGCATAATATCTTGATTTGGCCACTTGAAAGAAATATGTATTGATATCAATCTGGTATGCATTGAATCCCCAAAAACCAACAGAAAATTCAAACACTGTCCCATAATTCACAGTTGGATTAGACATTCACAATATATAGTCTTGTTAGGAATTTTTAAAAAAATAAGAAGTACAACAGACACAAGAAATGTTTGGAGGTCACAGAATAGGCTTTTTTCCCCTTGCAGTTCTTTTATTTCAATCCTATAATCACATTTCTGAAGTCTTTAATATGCAATAGAGATTTCTCACAATGAAGTAATGCTAATAGCTGATGTTCACTTTTCTCTGAAAATTTTACTGTTTATATCCACTGCTGAGTGCTATCACTTGTATGTATAATGGGGCATACTATAATAAAAGCTATTTTAAATTTTTAATGGAAAACAATCGGCTGTCCTTTGGAGGTACCTTTGTAGACATAAGCCATTATATGATTACTATGTATATAAGAACAGTATATGCAACAATGACATTATATGTAGCCACGAAATTAAAAGATGCTTGCTCAATGGAAGAATAGCTATGTCAAACTTAGACAGTGTTTTAAAAAGCATAGACTTTACTTTCCTGACAAAGGTCCATATAGTCAAAGCAATGGTTTTTCTAGTAGCCATGTACAGATATGAGAGTTGGACTGTAAAGAAGGTTAAATGCCAAAGAACTGATGCTTTCGAACCGTGGTGTTGGAGAAGACTCTTGAGAGTCCCTTGGACTGCAAGGAGATCTAACCAGTCCATCCTAAAGGAAATCAGTCCTGAATA
>SJYX01005318.1:367573-406262 GCA_006410675.1 Oreotragus oreotragus
GGAAAAACCATAGCTTTGACTAGATGGACCTTTATTGACAAAGTAATGTCTCTGCTTTTGAATATGCTATCTAGGTTGGTCATAACTTTCCTTCCAAGGAGTAAGTGTCTTTTAGTTTCATGGCTGCAATCACCATCTGCAGTGATTTTGGAGCCCAAAGTAAGAAAGTCTGACACTGTTTCCACTGTTTCCCCATCTATTTCCCATGAAGTGATGGGACCAGATGCCATATTCTTAGTTTTATGAATATTGAGCTTCAAGCCAACTTTTTCACTCTCCTTTTTTACTTTCATCAAGAGGCTTTTTAGTTCCTCTTCACTTTCTGCCATAAGGGTGATGTCATCTGCATATCTGAGGTTATTGATATTTCTCCCAGAAATCTTGATTCCAGCTTGTGCTTCTATCAGTCCAGTGTTTCTCATGATGTACTCTGCATAGAAGTTAAATAAGCAGGGTGACAATATACAGCCTTGACGTACTCTTTTTCCTATTTAGAACCAGTCTGTTGTGCCATGTCCAGTTCTAACTGTTGCTTCCTGACCTGCATATAGGTTTCTCAAGAGGCAGGTCAGGTGGTCTGGAATGCCTATCTCTTTCAGAATTTTCCACAGTTTATTGTGATCCACACAATCAAAGGCTTTGGCATAGTCAATAAAGCAGAAATAGATGGTTTACTGGAACTCTTTTACTTTTTTGATGATCCAGCAGATGCTGGCAATTTGATCTCTGGTTCCTCTGCCTTTTCTAAAACCAGCTTGAACATCAGGAAGTTCACGGTTCATGTATGCTGAAGCCTGGCTTGGAGAATTTTGAGCATTACTGTACTAGCATGTGAGATGAGTGCAATTGTGCGGTAGTTTGAGCATTCTTTGGCATTGCCTTTCTTTGGGATTGGAATGAAAACTGACCTTTTCCAGTCCTGTGGCCACTGCTGAGTTTTCCAAATTTGATGACATATTGAGTGTAGCACTTTCACAGCATCATCTTTCAGGATTTTATATGCTACCTTAATCTTAATTCTGCCTTCAGTAATTTAAGTTATGGTTAATTGTATCAGTTGTATTTATTGAATATCATTTTTTTGTCAGGTGTAGTGTGTGCTAAGTTACTTCAGTCATGTCTGACTCTTTGCTGCCCTATGGAATGTAGCCCACAGGCTCCTCTGTCCATGGGATTCTCCAGGAAAGATTACTGGAGTGGATTGCCATTTCCTCTTCTAGAGGATTTTCCAGGGATCAAATCACGTCTCTTGCATCTCCTGTACTGGCCGATGGGTTCTTTACCACTAGCACCACTGGGAAGCCTGTTATTTGTCAAGAAATAACAATTATTTTTATTAAACAGTATTAATTTTCACAACCTGAAAGAGCATTTGTTAGCATAATTCATTTTGCAGATTAGAAAGCTTAGTTTCAAAAGTAAATTAGCATACTGACAAATAGTATCTATAGACATTTCATATAGAGGCAAACCCTTTTATTTTTCCACTTTTCCATTCTGAAAGGTGTCATTGCAAAGACATCCTTGAGGAGCAATAATGCGTTTAACCATGATTAGAATTTTTAATTAATGTCATGACTTCTAGTGTCTTTTTAAAAAAGTGAATCAGTTATACTCATATGTATATAGTCAATCTTTTTCTAAAATTTTATAGATACTTATTTTTGCAGCACTTGGTCTTAGCTGTTGCATGGGCTTGCTCCAATTGTGGCAAATGGGACCAGTCTTCATTGTGCTGTGCAGGCCTCTCACTGCTGCAGAGCATGGACTCCAGGGCATGCAGACTTCAGTAGCTTCAGCATGCAAGCTCTGTAGCTGTGGCTTCTAGTCTCCAGAGCTCAATCTCAGTAGTTCGGTGCACCGACCCAGTTACTCCGTGACATGTGGTATCTTCCTGGACCAGGGATGGAAACTGTCTCCTGATTGGCAGGTGGATTCTTATCCATTGTCTCACCAGGGAAGCCCCCTTCTAGTGTCTTTTACATCATGTCCTAATGATGTGACAGTATGAGTAGTTTATATCTTTCTGTTTACTCCATCTATTTTTAGAAACTAATCTTGATATAGAAGAGTAGAGCTTTTCAAAATCCAAGATTAAATGTAAATTGTCAATCATTGAGGTAAGCTACACAAATAGAGAATCCTTTTAAAACCAAACACACCTTCAGTCTGTGTGTGAGAGAAAGCATGCACACTCTTGAGAGAGAGTGACTATACATGGTATCCTATTACCATAGATTAAAATTTTAGGTGCAAAATGGAAAAACAGAAAAGTGTCATTGGGGCACAAGAGACATAGAGCTGGAATTATATATAAGAAAACAATGGAGGAATTTAACCAGACCATGGCATAATACAGGTTACATCTTTGATAAAGTATTCCTCCAGTGTTATGGAATGGGTTGGCACATCAGTTAGAGATACTGCAATAGTCAAGATTTTTAAAAAAGTGATAGAAATATGGAATCTATCTCATATATCTAATCATTGTTTACAACAGGTCCTAACAAGGTATAGTCTATTCCCTGAAAAGTCAGCCTATTAAAAAACATTTTGAAGAGAAAATAGGAAGATGGTATTCAGTTCTTATCCAAAAGGGAAAATAAAATTTGGCCTTGGATATCTTAGATTCTTGTTGGTTTGCTCTTAAACTTGACAGACTGAAAAGTATGTCTGTAAACAAGAAAAGATGTGGATCAGAGGAAACTTACATGTGCTTTTTAAAAATGTGATAGTTTGCCAGTTACCTCCCAGGAGATACATAGGCAGTAAAATTAATGCAGTGCTTGCCAGGCATAAACTGTCATTTGTCCCCTGGGATGTAGACAGTTGATACGTTTTCATAGGCAGCAGTTTATTTCCCAGCATTACTTAATATTCATTATAGCATCGAGGGCACCACCATTTGCTTTTAAACACAAAAATGTGACATTCAATATAAGGTTTACAGCAGTACCTTACTTTTGAAGAAACTTTTAATACACTGTGTTATTTCAGGGCCCTGTGTATTTAGGGGTGACAGATTTTAAGCAGACACATTTCTCCTCCTCAGAACTAGAAGTAGTAATAAAATCATTGTGTCGAACAAAAGTCAAATATAACATCTATTGCTTAAAATGAACTTCTCCAGTAAAATGTTGTCTAATGCACTAAAATAGTCTACTGCAACATTTTTATTAGATATAATAAGACAAGCAAAATTAAGTTGAAGACTGGGAGAAAGGGGAAAAGGAAAGACAAGGAGTTCGCACATATGTGTAATTATGTAAACTGATAGAAAGTCAAAGTTATATTTTCTATCTTTGAATTGACAAAATAGGCTTATATTTGCTATAATGAAATTTAATTTCATTTCTCAGAATTTTTTAAAAAGAGTTGATTTGAATGTTGGTTCTACTCCAATATCTTTTTCTTGACACAGGCTAATTGCCATTGATAGCTAAATAGGAGATTCAGGGCTTGAGATGTCTATGGGAGTCTGCAAATGAAAATATGTCCCAGTGACAAACATACAATATGTTTCTAATTCTCTCTTCTATAATTTATTCTTAATGTAAATGTTAAAATTTTCTATATAAAGCCATGTGTGTGTGTTACATCACTTCAATCATGTCCCACTCTGTGATCCTATGGACTGTAGCCCACTCATGGGGCTCTTCTGTCCATGAAATTCTCCGGGCAAGACTATTGGGATGGGTTGGTATGCCCTTTTCCAGGATAAATAAAGCTGTTGTTCATGATAAATATCATTCTTTGATTCTTTAAAATCATTATCAATTTTTTACTAATATAATGCCCAGTTTGTGTTGTGACATATCTTACTATGAAATGTTTCCAATGTTTCCAAATGTTTACAAATCTAATGTAAGCTTTATTAATGAAGTTTGCTTGATTTTAATACATTTTCTTGTCAAAGCATTTCTGTGGATTCTATTTGAATATGTAATTTATCGGATTCAGTTATTCATGGAAACATCTACTGAAAGGCTTAGTGTTGTTCTCCAAGTTTCAATCTTTATTTAAGGGCATGATTCAAGCAAATATACTGATGTAATTTTAGAATTACAGGTTGTAATTTTAGAATTAGGTTATGAAGGAAGACAGAACCAGAGTTCAGATGAATTTCAGATAGTTAAATAAAGATTAACAGGTTCAATTTTGGGGTCACAAAGAGTCAGACACGACTGAGTGACTGAACTGAACTGAACTGATCATGGTGACAAAAATGTAAAAGCCAGGAAGATAAAATGAAGCTATGTATCAGAGTAGTAAGCAAAATTACTTACTATTAACCATAAAGTCCTGTTCAGAAATTAGAGTTCAGCTGCAAATTTGCCTCTTGAGTTTCCTGGTAGCCAAAGAAAATAAAGGATGTCATCAACACCATGGTTTAAAGTTTCAGCACAATAAAACCAAACTGGTTGTTCAAAAGAAATATAATCTTTCTGGTCTAAAGATCCCCCAGAAAGAAATTTATCCCATGGAGTCTCCTAAAGGAGAAGGTGTGATTGAGTTGACTTAACATTGACTTGTATTCTCCAAGTTGAAGAAATAAAGGGATGGCAGAAGGGGATTGTGAAGAATAGTATAAAAAGTTTCCTAAAAATGACATTTTTGCCACAAATAGTCCATGAAAAATATTACGCTGGGTTAAGTGATGGTGACAACTCCTGTTGGGGGGTTTCACCTCCTCAGATAGCTTTTGGTAGGTGTTCTGTCTTTTGTTTTTGGATGTGAAATCAGGTTTCGCTTTAAATCCTTAATATTTTAAACTAAAGCAGGAAGTTCTTTATATTTTTATCTCCTTCCTTTACACTCTGTTTGCTTAAACTAAGATTGTAGGTTAAAAGGAATAAATTAAATTAGAATCAGCAGTTTCAAATTACAACTACAAGATGTGTTGCTGGTATAAGCGTATTTGGTTTTATTTTTGCGTACTCAGCACAAGAGAAGTAAATCCAAATCTTGCTTCTTATTTCCAAAATGGGACGTGTCCTTGGGCCCACTCCTTAAAAACAGACAAATGCAGACGACAGTGAAATTCTGAAAAGTAAAATGTGTTTATTCCACTTCATCTCAGAAAGAGGTGGAGAAGAGAAAACTCCTTTTCCAGATTAGTCCTTCTGAGTTAGTTTTGAATGAAGAAGCTGTCATTTGCCCTGGACCAACAGGTACTTATGTCTCACTTTCTGTAAAAGGGTAAACAGCTGGGCAACATCAACTATACCAAATACTCAAACAGAACAGGCATGAAGAAAATAAATAATCATAAAAGAAGAGCTTGCTTATGTGCACAGAAAAGATATGCTCTAAGAAAATAGTATTTCCTAAAAAACTTAGGATTGGTGGGAGGAAAGGGATAGTTAGGGACTTTGGGAAGGTCACATACACACTGCTGTATTTAAAATGGATAACCAACAAGGACCTATTGTATAGCACGTGGAACTCAGTTCATTGTTACGTGCCAACCTGGATGGAATAGAGTTTGGGAGAGGGTGGATACATGTATATGTATGGCTGAGTTCCTTCACTGTTGACCCAAAACTACAACATTGTTAATGGGCTAAACCTCAATACACAATAAAAAGTTTAAAATTTGGGGCAAAAAAGAAAACAGTAAATCTCAAACTTGCCCGATGATAAGAATAGTCTGCTTTGCATGTTAAAACTAGATTATCCAGGCCCATCCTGTATGTACTGAGCCAAAATGTAGAGAAGAGAGGCCCTAGAATCTGCATTTTAACTAGGGCGCTTCAGGTTGTTCATATAAGCAGGTAGAAACCACTGCCCTGAAGTGTTTACAGTAGTTATCCTAGCAGTGGATTGATAACAGGTGATTTTTTTTCCTTCTTGAAAAATTTATGTTACCATTTATTTATTTTCATAATTACACCAAAAATGCTAATTCAAAGAGAAAAGTTGGAAATAAGCTTCAGCTACATATTCACCTCCTTTCTGTGCTTATCATTTAGGATGCTTGTCTGTTTTCTATCTCTTCATGAACATATGTCACCTACTAAATCAGTCCACTAACATTCAATATTTTAACAACACGTGAATTTAAGTCTCAATTAAATAATTTATCCTTGCTTACCAGACCTTACCATGTAAGAAGCACTTTGAGTAATTAGAAAGAAATATTTTTGCACAAATAAGTACCTTTGGTTTACATCTTACCCAACTTCATAGGCATAACAAAGATTGGCAAGTTGAAAAGTGCAGTGACAGCAGTGTCAGTATTTTGCCTAACAAAGCTGGAAGAATATTTGAAATAAATCTATTTCATTAATCTCAACTGATTTATGCTGATATATTATCATCAGAGTGTATTTAGCAATCTTCTTAGACATTGCAACCCCTGCTTTTTATGCATAAAAGCAGAGCAACATAAAGGAAATGGCAGAAATTGGTGTTTAAAATCAGTATTATTACTGTATAATTCACAAGCAAGTCCTTCCCAACAATGACTTTATTAAGCCAAATGAGATGTGCAATCTCAGGTGCTTAGGGGACAGAAAGCTGCCTTAATTACACCAGTCTGTCCTTTGTGATTTTGATTGCTTTATTCTTTATTTCTCTGACAGCTTTATTAACCTCTCATAAGAGGTATGAATAAAATTTCAGTTTCTAGGGTAGGATAAGTGTTCTTGTCCTTCTCTACTTTGAACCCCAAGTACCATTCTCCATTGACAGTAGCAGAATCATCTGCCTCTTTTTGTAATGTCCATAGATCCTCAATGATTATGGTCTCTTTGGCTTTGCTAGAAGTAGGTTGATAAGAGAGAGATCCAGGTTACAGTGCCAGTGAATTTACTCTCCTCGAGATAGAGGAACTTAAAACATAATCTAGTATATGACTGGACTTTTTTCAGAGCCAGTGAGTCTGGTTTAGTCATTTTGTGCTGCTGAATACACATCATAGACTATAAACATAGGTTTAAGTTCTTACCTGTAAGGTTTCCAATAATGTACATAGATAACTTTTAGTTAAAAATTGTGTGGCCTCAGATGCTCATTTATTCAGCAAATATTTATTGAGCAATGAGTATTTCATTCAATATGCAATATTAATTTTCTTTCATTTTTAACATGGAAGACAGCTCTACCCTAATTTTTTTTTAATGTCAGGAACACGGTTACTTATCCAAGTGTAAATTCTACACAGCAGTAAAGCTGATGATCTCATATTAAATAGATTTAAGCAATCTTTTCTTAAGTAAGCAGTCTTTTCCTGATATATTCCTGTTTGAC
Source organism: Oreotragus oreotragus (assembly GCA_006410675.1). Taxonomy (NCBI): domain Eukaryota; kingdom Metazoa; phylum Chordata; class Mammalia; order Artiodactyla; family Bovidae; genus Oreotragus; species Oreotragus oreotragus. The sequence continues at coordinate 374,825 of SJYX01005318.1, forward strand.
AAATATAGCACATACGCTAATTTACTTTAGCTACCTGACAAACCAAGAAAACTGGTTTGATCAATTTTTAAAATATTCCACTAGTTCTTTGTGAACTGCCATGCCAAAGGGAAATAACAAGAACTGTCTTATTAAAGTAACACCAAGGTGATATATTAACATGTTTAAGCAAATAAAAATGCCCTTTCCTTGGTTCAACTATTTAAGTATTTATAGTTAGTAATAAAACAGAGGGCATTATAAACCAACTCCAAGATCTGCCAATTATCAAGAGATATCAGGTAAATAACTTAGAAGGTCTTTGTAAAGAACCAAATAAGAACTAAAATTGGATATGCTATAGTATAACTTTTTCTCAATGGCAGTACAGCATTATCAATTAAAGAAGTTAAAGTTGCATGCACTTTTCAACAATTCTGCATCTAGGACTTTATTCTGAGGAGGATACACAAAACTTATTCTACAAGAATTTTCATAGTTGTGAAAAATAAGAAACAACTAAAACATTCAAAGGAGATCAACCCTGGGATTTCTTTGGAAGGAATGATGCTAAAGCTGAAACTCCAGTACTTTGGCCACCTCATGCGAAGAGTTGACTCATTGGAAAAGACTCTGATGCTGGGAGGGATTGGGGGCAGGAGGAGAAGGGGACGACAGAGGATGAGATGGCTGGATGGCATCACCGGCTCACTGAATGTGAATCTGAGTGAACTCCAGGAGTTGGTGATGGACAGGGAGGCCTGGCGTGCTGCAATTCATGGGGTCGCAAAGAGTTGGACGCCACTGAGCAACTGAACTGAACTGAACTGAAAACATTCAACAGTTTGTGAATAAATAGTAAATAGTTTGTTTTGTATATGTATTCACTTATAGTTTAGATTCCTCATGTAAATGGTATTATTTAGCATTTGTCTTTCTCTGTGTGACTTATTTCACCATGCTTAATAATTTCTGGGTCTATCATTGTTGTTGCAAATGGAAATATGTCTTTCTTTTACACCTGAGTAGCATTCCACTGTGTGTGTGTGTGTGTGTGTGTGTGTGTGCCTGAGCTCACAAGTGTGTGTGTATCACATCATCTTAAGACAATCATTGGATTGTGTCCACATCTTGGCTCTAGTATATAGTACTGCTATGAACATTGGGATGCATGCATCTTTTCAAATTAGAGTTTGTGTTTTTTCCAGTATTTACCCAGGAGTGGAATTGCTGGATAACATAATAATTGTATTTTAGTTTTTTGAGGAAACTCCATACTGGCTTCACTAGTGGCTGTACCAATTTACATTCCAATCAGCAGTGTACAGGAATTTCCTTTTCTCCACATTCTTGACAGCATTTGTTATTTGTTGACTTTTTAATATTAGCCACTCATACAGCTGTGAGGCAGTATATCATTGTGTTTTTTAAAAATATTTTTACTTATTTATTTGGCTGTGTAAGTTCTTAGTTGTGGCACGTGGGATCTTCAGTGTTTGGTGTGGCACGCAGGACCTTTAGTCGTGGCATGCAATCTCTTAGTTGTGGCATGTGGGAGCTAGTTCCCTGACCAGGGATGGAACCTGAGCCCCTTCCATTGGGAATGTGGAGCCTTAGCCACTGAACCACCAGGGAGACCTTTTCATTATGGTTTTGATTTGCATTTGTCTAATAATTAATGGTGTTGAGCATCTTTTCATGTGCCTGCTAGTCATCTGTATGTCTTCTTTTTTGCAAAAATGTCTGTCCATTTTTAAATCAGCATTTTAAAAAAATATATTGAGTTATGTGAACTGTTTACATATTTTAGTTATTAGCCCCTTTTTAGCCTCATCATTTGCAAATCTCTCTTCCCATTTTCTTTTCATTGTCTTTTCCTTTCATTGATGGTGTCCTTTGCTGTTCAGAAATATTTAAGTTTGATTAGGTCCTATTTGTTTATTTTTGCTTTTTATTTCTTTTTCCTTGGGATACTTAGCTAAGAAAATATTGCTATAATTTATGTCTGAGAATGTTTTGTTTGCATTTTCTTCTAGGAGTTTTATGATGTCATATCTTATATTTAGGTCTTAAAATTAGTCTTTAAAACATTTTAAGTTTTTATTTTTGTATATGGTATGAAGGAATGTTCTAATTTCATTGTTTTGCATGTAGCTATCCACCTTCTCCAGCACCACTTATTGAAGACACTCTCTTCTGCATTGTATATTTCTGCCTCCTTTATCATAGATTAATTGACCATAAACGAGTGGGTTTATTTCTGAGCTGTCTGTTCTGTTCCATTGATATGTGTGCCTGTTTCTGAGCCAATACTTTGTTGGTTTTTTCTTTATTTTTTTTTGATTAGTGTAGTTTTGTAGTATAGTTTGAAGTCTAGAAGGGTTATGCCTACAGTCTGTGCTTTTCTCCCAGGATTGCTTTGGTGACTCTGGGCCATTTGTGCTTCCATATAAATTTCAGAATTATTTGTTCTGTGAAAAATGTCATGGGTATTTTGATAGAGAGTGCATTCACTCTGTAGGTTACTTTAAGTAGTATGACCATTTTAACAATTATTTCTTCAGAGAATAAAAGGATATATGAAAGTGAAGTCACTAAGGTGTGTTTGACTTCTTGCGATCCCATGGACTGTAGCCTACCAGGCTCCTCCGTCCATTCATGAGTTTTTCCAGGCAAAAGTACTGGAGTGGGTTGCCATTTCCTTCTCCAGGGAGATCTTCCTGACCCAAAGATTGAACTTGGGTCTCCTGCATAATAGGCAGACGCTTTTACCAACTGAGCCACCAGGCAAGTCCAGAAGGATCTATACATCCATTATATATCAAAGAAGGTAATCTGAGGACCAGGACAACATAGTGTATAAAGAGTCAAGAGGAGAGGGAGCTAAATGACTCAGATTTAAGATCCAGTTCCTGGAGTTCTGTAAAATAATGTCATTGGTATCCCGTTGGAGGGATTAAGATGTGACTGGAAGCTACATGATTAGGGTTGCTTATTTTTGTTATGATGCTTGACATTAAATAAAAGAGGTGAGCCTCTGAGGCTTACAAGGTAGAGAGGACTTTTTTATTTTTTTTTTAAGGAGTAAAGGAGACTGAGCATATTTGAAGACAGAGAAAGATGATAACAGTGGTTAACATGTCTTACTATGGGCTTATTATGTGTCAGGCCTTATGCTGAGGATTTTATACTTATGAAGCTATTTCTTACACCACCTTCGAGATGAAGCCACTGATACTTGCAGAGTTTATTTGGCCAGCGTCACAGAGCTAGCAAATGGCAGGACCAGGATTTAAATTTTGACTCGGAATCTAACCATGTCTAGTTTGCACCATGCTGCTTGTCACGGTCGTGGCTGATCCGGCAGATACAGCCAAGGCAGGAATAGTTTGTGTTTGGTACGTGTGATGATGCAACTGCCCTCTCGTGGGGCTAGTTCTTTGCAGGTTCTCTGAACTGGCGCCCTTTTGTCATCTGGTAACTCAAACTCCCAGGGGAGTTTTGGGTATTCCTGCTCTGGGTACCCTGGAGCTGTTTGGTGCTAGCACATTCCAGAATTAAACTATATCTCTCTTTCTCCATTATGTCCTGTTATGCCCATCAGTAAAAGTTCTTGGAGCACTGTGGGGGAAGGGGAGCTCAGGAAAGAGGCTCCTCATTGCTACACTACATTCCTCAGCCAATTCCCACAAAACCGGTAGCCATCCACACGCCATCCACTTATTCCTTCTTTCATCAGACATCTATTGCTTGTTTCTTCCACGTTAGGCCCATTCTAAGTGCTAAGGATATCAAGATTAAAAGACAGACATCCCTAGGGACAGGAATGATAACCAAAGAGCAGCCAGGCCTGAGGCGGGACTTCATATTCTTTAAGAAAGGAAACATTTTAGGTATTTGCTGAATAAGAGCAATGAAGATAAAGGACTAAAAAGAAGAGAGGGTATTGCCAAAGCAAACTCAGGAAAAACAGGGAAAAGACGTGATCTCCTGATACCCAGGAGAAAGATGGTGTCCTCCTGAGAGAGGCGGCATGCACAGGACCTTTTGTGAGTGGCTGCATTTGTCTGAGAAAGGAGACCACAGCACTTGAAGAGTCCGGGAGTGAAGTGTCGAATGCAAGGAGCACCTTCAAAGTTTGGAGCCACTCCCCTGTGGAGAGGGGGGCCAGGAAGGAGACAGTTGTGCATCACGGTATGCTTTTGATGGGAACCGTGGAATTTAGGAGACCAGTTAACACAGGTATGTGGTTTCTTATTACCATCACTTCATTGTTCACACACCCATCAAGCCACGGGAGAAGCTGCCCTTTTAACTGATTCTCCTAGCCTTCTAGAAGCTGTGTTGCTGGAGAAGACTCTTGAGAACCCCTTGGACTGCAAGGAGATCAAAGAGGAAATCAGTCCTGAATATTCTTTGGAAGGACTGATGCTGAAGCTCCAATACTTTAGCCACCTGATGGGAAGAGCTGACTCACTGGAAAAGCTGGGAAAGATTAAGGGCAGGAGAAGGGACGACAGAGGATGAGGTGGTTGGATGGCATCATTGACTCAATGGACATGAGTCAGAGCAAACTCTGGGAGATTGTGAGGAATGGGGAAGCCTGGCGTGCTGCAGTCCATGGGGTTGCAAAGAGTCGGACACGGCTGAGCGACTGAACAACAACCTAGTCATCTAACTAGAAGGACATTTGTCCATGTGAGCTAAAAGCCTTGAGTCTGAGCTTTCCCGTCCTAACTGAAATTATTGCTGCCTGACTCCTTGAGGAGACAGAAGACAGTTGAATTCTACTTATGACCTCTAGTGGGACAAGCTGGGTCGCCATTTGTACAACCTCAGGTTGAGGCATCTCCCCAGAAAGAGTCAGAGTGTCTGGTCTGCACAGAACACCCCTCCCTATATTGCACAGTGATTTTGGTTTTAAGCTAACAGGTTTTCCTTAGTTCATCATTATTACTCTATGAGGATTCTTGCTGGCAAGTAACAGAAATTGGCTCTAATTTAAGCAGACAAAGAAACAAAGGGTCTATTAGTAAAGAATATTAGGGGGCTCACAGATTCATTGGAAGACTCGGACAAACAAAACCTGGAGACGAGGCAGCCAGAGGCAGTGCTCCAAATTCCATTTCACAGCTGGTCTGGGACAAAGCAAGGTTGCTCCCCAGGGTCCATTACTGCTTCTGGTCACTTCTGACCAGCAGTGCTCCCCGAAAGCTCCTGCTGAGACCTCTGCCACTGCTGTCACTGGCTCCCACTCTCCCAGCCGCCCCAGGAGGAGTTCTGCTTGGCCTGACTTCTTTGCATCTCCAGTTTCTGATTAGAGTCTTAAGTGGTCTGCGTAATAGCTACTCACTTGCCATTAGCTGAACTCACGGGAGACAAGGAATAGGTATGTCTGTTTTTATTTGCTGTAGAGGACGTGGGCTCTGGCGGGAGTGGAGATGCTGAGTGGCCATACAGAATGATGAGTGTCCATTACAGTGCTTTAGACCCATGAATGAGTGTTCCAGTCCTTTTGTATTGGACAGAGTCCTAGATCCCTGGATGCTGAGTTTGTAGATCCTCTGCAGCAGACCCTTTCAAATTCCTCTTTGAATCTTCGTCACTTTGAAGAGTGCTCTCGGGAAATGTTTGTAGAACAAATTAATGTTTGTTGAGTATATTCTTTCAACAAACATGTATTGGCCATGTACTCCTGCTGAGGACTCTTGTCAGGTTTGGCTGGAAAGATCAAAAATGCTTTTGCACAATAGTAAAGAAAGACTCCATCTGGAACAATGCTTGGGCTGCCATGCAGGAATTGAAGTATGAGGGTCTGAGTCTAAGGTAAAGAAATACTGCTTGGGTACCAAGCAGAGTGGGTCTGAACCACCTTCCCAATTGAGGTGGGCAGATGGTGAATGAGGGGTCGAGAAGACTGAAAATCCTAGCAAAGTGCATTGCAAAGATAGAGGGTGGGAGGCAGGCAGAGTGGGCAGCTGCCTGCTGGGAACAATGGGAAAGCTGTACCTTCACACCCATCTCACCCTCTAGCTCTCATCTCACTGGACTTTCCTAGGTAAGTTTGGCTTATTTGTGTATAGCATTTGCTGTTTTTCTCTGAGTGACTATTTTGTGCTCAGGTTATAACAAACGCGTTATATTTGTAACGCTCTTAGAACAGTGTCTGGCACAGTAAGTATTAATACTATATAACTTTATTAAATATAGGGAAATAAAGCAATATTCTGTTTCTCATACTTCCGCAAAATATATTAGGGATTCCACTGGCGCTCACATTAAGTCAAATGCCAGGTGTATTTGTTCACCTTGGAACTTTTTACATGCAGCATCCACTTTACATTTATTAGGTGCTTTCTATGTTCCGGGCACTGTGTGGCACAGCAGCCGGGCTCCCTCTCTGCCCATCCACAGTGAGCAAAGCATGACCCGTGCTCCATGGGCACAGTGGCCTGACTACCCAACCCACTAGATACAGAACATTGGCCCAGTAATTCCTCTCTATCCTGTTAACTGCTGAAGTTAAAAACTGATTTTAATGCAGCATTTTTAGTTGTCTTCAGTGGGAGAATTGGTCCAATTCACCTCCTGTGATTACTAAAGATGGAAATTCTAGTTTATATTTTATGTGGTTTTGTTTTTGTTTTTCAGAAATAAATATTCTTCCTTTATTTCCTCTGTTTTTAACATCTTAGTTGAGATATGTTTCACCATGTGGCTCATATAAATGGCTCTGTAACATGGTCAGATATATTATCATTTCATTTTGTAGATTTAGGTGTTTGTTTTATAGCTTCACTAACATTTCAATCTTACAAAGAGAAAACTTTCTTACATTTTACCAAAATTGTGTGTTGTGTTATTAAATTTGGTCAAGGCATGCAAAGATGAAATATATACATCCCAAACCAAACTATTTCAATGTCTGATGTAGAAATAAAATTATAATAATCTAGAATGTCAGATCTGGACTGTAACTCTGGTATATTCCATGGGTGAGCGGAACTCCAAAAACTCCACTTATGTATACAATCTCTCATAAGCCAGAAAAAGTCTTTGAAATTGTGCCAATGCTGGAGACTTTTATGTACCTCAAGTGGCCAGAAACCTACAGGACAACCAAGGGTCCTCCAGAGTCCCAAGAGAATCCAGTTATTCTCCTCAGCATTGCCTCTGAGGAATCTCAATCCACACGTCTCCGTTGCTTCCGTGCTGTTTTGAGCAAATGTGTCTCTTCATTCAGTTCAAATTGGTTTGATTTCTTTTTTTTTTAATTAAAAAAAAACACATAGGTCCCCCCTACCCANGAAACTCCAATACTTTGGCCACCTGATGTGAAGAGCTGACTGATTGGAAAAGACTCTGATGCTGGGAGGGATTGGGGGCAGGAGGAGAAGGGGACGACAGAGGATGAGATGGCTGGATGGCATCACCAACTCGATGGACATGAGTTTGTGTGAACTCCAGGAGTTGGTGATGGACAGGGAGGCCTGGCGTGCTGCAATTCATGGGGTCACAAAGAGTTGGACACCACTGAGCAACTGAACTGAACTGAACTGAAAGTCCCACATTCGGGTTTTAAAAATAAAATTCAGAAATTGTAATATATCTGATATAAAAAAGTGAAAATAAAGCCTTAAAAATTTCAGTTAACTGAAAATAGAAGTATCTGAGTTCTTTTAATGGTCATGTGAGTATATTTTCTGTCTATTTCATCTGTATATCAACCATAGCCCTTTTAAATAACCTTTCACATTGCATTGACGGGTAAAAATAAGCAGTAAAAAGAGAGGAAAGAGATTGGTCTTCTTAACTTCTGCCTGTAAAAGGTGCATGATGTGTGATCTCACACATCTGGAATTCAGTGTTTTCCTCTTTCAGAGGAAGAGCTGGTGTAATCGATCACTAAGATTTCTTTTAGTTTTATTTTCCAATAATGAATATGAATTTATGTAACTGCCCTTATGCAGTAATACTCATGTGTATCAAAGTAGTCAACTAGGATATTGTTGTGGCTTTATGTTGCATAAACCATTTGGAAGACTTTCATATAGTGCAGAAAGTAGATATATCTCAGAAGCCGAAATGAGAATCAATGAATATAGCCAAAATTTTTATTTTAAACAGAAAAGTGTCACTTTTAGCATTCAAAAAGTCTGACCATCTGCCAGAGAAATTTTAGGGAAAAGGTCTATGGTCAGTAGAAGATAGAAATAATCCAGGTCCACCTTTGGATACAAGTTGAACCTTTATATTATGCATAATACAAATGTTTTCTAAGTAGAATTACAGTCAGTTGAAATACCTTGAAAAGATTTGAAACAATTTTTTTTTTCATTTAAGACTATTATGCTAAAAAACTTCAAAAAATAGAAAAACACTTCATGATAATATGTTTTCTCCAAGGAATCCTTAATACCTATAGGCATGCTCTGAAAATGATACACGGTTTATTTCATAATTCACTTGACTACCATCTCCCTCATAACCCCATTGTCCCTGTCTAATAGGTCTTTGTGTCATATCCATTTCACCCTCTGTAAGTGCTAGAATTCATTAATCTGATCTATGTAAAATCCATCTAAATATTCTTTCTGTTTTTTATTTCTCTCTTCTGCATGAGGTCTTCAACAATGCTGTAGGAAAAAATCCATTAGAGTGGATGTAGTAGAATGATGATATGAAGAAAGGAAAATTCCTAGATTATCATCACAGAGTTATCAAGAATGAATGTAATCTAGTGGCCTCATGAAGTAGTTGTCCTAGATCTTTAAGAACCTACACAACACTCAGTATACTTCAGAAATGCAAGCTGAAAAAGACTCATAAAATATGAAACTTCTTCTCAGGGTTAAATTTAACCCTTCAATAATGATAATTCTGTTACCTATTAATAGTGTTATTGAAGTATTTAAATAGTAACTGCCAAAGTTAGTGTTTACTCAACTTGCATTTTTAGAATTTTCAAACTATACCTTCAATGCATATCATTATTTCCTCAATTTTAAAGTGAGGGAAACTGAGACTCAGAAGTGCTGAGTATTGCCACCAAGTCAGTAACCAGAAAATACTGGAAATGAAATACAAATGCTGAATTTGGAGTTATAGAGTCTAATCTTTTGAATACAGTTTGCTAAATCTTATTTAAAGACCTTCTTTACCACCTTCAACAATACTGCAGAATTTAGAAATATGAGACTACAGAATATTCAAACTAGGATTCAATCCTTAGAATCCTGTTCAAATCAAATGACTTACTAAAATACCACAGCTAATTGATGGGAAGGCCAAAACTCCTGCTTTTGTGCCAAAGCCATATAACTATTAGATGGTCAAGATAATTGAAAAATGAAAGTGTGTGAATTTCATTGCATGTTTTAGATGTTTTCCCACTCTTTGGGACTCTAATAGATTGGCAGATTGCTTGTCTCTTTATGGCCTGGGCAACTTGGTTATCCATTACCAATGAAGGAATCATAAAATTAATACATACATATTTTTAAGAAAATTACTTTGACACACAGCAAGTGAATTATATTTATCTGCCAGTCTTCTAGTACAGACTTCTTATTAATGTGTCCTTAAAGAAGTTTTCAGTGTTTCTTGTATAAACCAGTTTGAAAATCTGAGTTTGGATTTCTTTGAAAAGGAGCAAGTTTCTAAAGATTTGCACAGAGCAATGTAATTGTAGAGTTTTTCTGTGTGATCCTTTCCCCAGATTTAGAGTTCCATCTCCTACACGTGTTAATAAAACTATTACAGACTTGAAAATACACGGAGGTGGCATTTTCTTTCAGTGTCATACTAGGACTCCAATTATAGGCCCTGTCCCAGTATTAATTAATTCTTAGGAACATGTGCTTTGGTTCTTGCTGTTTATTATTTAATTAAAACCTGAAAGTGAAAGTGGAGTCACTCAGTTGTGTCTGACTCTTTGTGACCCCATGGACTGTAGAATACCAGGCTCTTCTACCCATGGGATTTTTCCAGGCAAGACTACTAGAGTGGACTGCCATTTTCTTCTCCAGGGGATAGTCCCAACCCAGATATCAAACCCAAGTCTCCTGCATTGCAGAAAATTGCTTTACCATCTAAGCCACCAGGGAAGCCCTAGATATTGTAAAATTGCATATTAACTTGGAAATTTCTGGCAAAAGATTATGATCTTAATGTGCCTTAAGATGTTGATTCTGTTTTATAGCTTACCTAGTAATCTTATACCAACTTTATCTTCTTTAAACTCACAAATTTTTTTGTAGTATTCTTGGAAACAGTCTTATCACCATACTAGTGCCTCATTACTGAATTAAGTAACAAGTGGTTTCTGTTCATTTTATATTTTTGCAAAAGTCATGTTAGAAACTTGTGTACATTAACATACATAATTCAACAGATAGTTTTCATTTTACTATTTTAAATGACTTACCTTTGTACAGTCCTTTTAAAGCATTTAATTTTACTTTCATTCAAAGGATCTGTTTTTCTTTTTATAATCATATTTCATATGTTTATATAAAATTCGGAGAAGGAGATGACACCCCACTCCAGTACTCTTGCCTGGAAAATCCCATGGATGGAGGAGCCTGGTAGGCTGCAGACCATGGGTCGCTAAGAGTCGGATTCGACTGAGCGACTTCACTTTCACTTTTCACTTTCATGCATTGGAGAAGGAAATGGCAACCCGCTCCAGTATTCTTGCCTAGAGAATCCCAGGGACAGGGGAGCCTGGTGGGCTGTTGTCTATGGGGTCACACAGAGTTGGACATGACTAAAGCGACTTAGCAGCAGCAGCATATAAAATTATAATTACCCTAACAAACTGAAACAATCAATGTTGAGATAAGTACCTAACTATGAGAACAGAAATCATGGAACGATACGAAAATAAAATGCTAGTACTGAGAATTCTGTGTGTCATGGCTCTCATTGTTATGTTTTAAAATGAGGATGATAAAAACGTTTACTTGATGACCTGGTGATTTGTGGTTGGTTAAGAAGTCAGACACGACTAAGTGACTGAACTGAAATGAAGGAAAGTATCTTAACTGTGGCAACTTCCATCAGCGTATTCATAGACATAATAAGGTCTCTATACACCTGCTTTTCAAATCTCTAAGGAAAATCCTATTAATTCATTTGCTCAGATTGATTTATCTTAATGTGTCAAATCTTGCCACTGCTTGAGTTATCTGAGGTTGCAGGCTGTATTAAAATTTATACTTATGTTTCTGTCTGGAGGATTTGTTTATTTTCCAGTGGAAGTGATGAAAAGTAGGGAGTGAAAAGTCTATCAATGAACTTTATGAGAATCAATTGTCACCAATTGGCAGAAAAAATTCCTATAGAAAAAGGGTAAGAGAGCCAACCGTGTTTCAAAATTGAAGCACTATGAAAGCACAATCAAGGCCTATTTTCCAGAGAAAAAGAAGTACCAGCTCTTTGAATTTAGGATTTCAAGGTACGTTGTTGTGTAGAATTAGAAAATAATACAGATAGCACATGTTTACTGCAAATCTGCCCAGTGAAATTTATGCTATGAGTGTGGTATAGCTTTTCATACCCTAAGATGTCATCCTTGGACAAAAACCCTTACACAAAAGAAGTCAATGACATTGTTAGAACTTCAGGCATGAGTGAAGGTGAAGGACTTTATTTTAGAATTAAGTGCTAGACCCAATCTCGTCACAGATATATTATAGCACTATTTTAACTGTGAGAGATCAGCTTTATAAGCAGGTATACTTAGGTTATAAAATATGTAATAAATAATAATGTATAGTCTATCATGGGGGCTACTGTCTAAGGAGAAGTGAGATTTATTGAAATTCTCTTGTCTCAGTTTATTTAAGAAATATAGGTAGTGACATTTTAAATCCCTTGCATGTTCTAAATTTCTTGGAAAGATTTTACAAATCCCAGATTTAAAAAAATTGATCTCCAACTGCACTGATTTGTTGCCTCCAGCAAGAATGAGATGATGAATCCTTTCCTCTTTATTTTTATTCCAAATATTTTAGGAATTTTAAAGTGAACACAACTGATTTTATCAAAGGTATTGACTGTCTAATGCAGGGATGTTGTGTGTTCCAACTTCTAAATGCATAAAAGAATGCAGTCTTGAAATCAGAAGTCCTCACTTAGGATGTCTAATTGGTATGGAAATTAATGTGCTTAAGGGATAAACAAACAGGACTTTTTCATTGTTGTGTTGTTCCCCTTCGCATGCATAGAAGACAGGAAATACATTCCAGCATGGTTCTATTCAGTCAGTCATCTTGTTCAGTATTGTAACTTCCTCTATGCCTATCTCAGTTGTGTCTGACCCCTTGTGACCCTATGGACTGTAACCCACCAGGCTTCTCTGTCCATGGGATTCTCCAGGCAAGAATACAAAGTGGACTGCCATGCTTTCCTCTGGGGGATCTTCCTAACCCAGGGATCAAAACTGTCTCCTATGCCTCCTGTTTTGGCAGATGGAGTCTTTACCACCTATACAAAATGACTAATAATTTGGTACACATTCTTAGATGTCATCTAATTTCTTCTCATTAATAGAGTCAGAACACCATCTGAATAAAATGTATAAGGTACGTTGAATCAACAGACTAATTCTGTGAATGTTTTGATGTACCAAACACCAGTGTTCTGTCAAACCTCTGATTTTTTCCATGCTATATATTCAAGTCATAGCTCGTTTTCTTTCCTACTACCACTATATTAAAAGTCGTTGAAATAAACTAGATTATTTATTTTCTAACTGCAAAAAATAATAGCTAGAAAAATTGGAGAAGGCAATGGCAGCCCACTCGTGTTCTTGCCTGGAGAATCCCTGGGGCAGCAGAGCCTGGTGGGCTGCCGTCTATGGTGTCACACAGAGTTGGACACAACTGAAGCGACTTAGCAGCAGCAGCTAGAAAAATAAGTCTTTTTAATGGATAATGCCATCTTATTCATGTTTGTTGAAATTTAATGACAAAAGCAGCAGACCTTGAAAGAATGCTGGTCTTCAGGGAATTTTCTTAAATTGGAATCTCAATCTGACTATAAATTATTTAGGGGAAGCACTGATATGCAGCATACCTCCCTATTAGAATGTTCTCAGTCCATGCATTCTGTGGGGAACTTGAAAAAAAGAAAAGGCGGGATATCCCTGACCATGGACAATTGATTATGAGTCTAAAGAACTCAATGAAATCATCAAATGATGTATCAAAATATTATATATAATACAAAAGCAAGAGAATTACTCTAAATAAGAGTATACTTACCTACCTCTTGAGAAATCTGTATGAAGGTCAGGAAGCAACAGTTAGAACTGGACATGGAACAACAGACTGGTTCGAAATAGGAAAAGGAGTACGTCAAGGCTGTATATAGTCACCCTGCTTATTTAACTTGTATGCAGAGTACATCATGAGAAACGTTGGGCTGGAAGAAACATAAGCTGGAATTAAGATTGCCGGAAGAAATATCAATAACCTCAGATATGCAGATGACACCACCCTTATGGCAGAAAGTGGAGAGGAACTAAAAAGCCTCTTGATGAAAGTAAAAGAGGAGAGTGAAAAAGTTGGCTTAAAGCTCAACATTCAGAAAACGAAGGTCATGGCGTCCGGTCCCATCACTTCATGGGAAATAGATGGGGAAAGAGTGGGAACAGTGTCAGACTTTATTTTTGGGGGCTCCAAAATCACTACAGATGGTGACTGCAGTCATGAAATTAAAAATGCTTACTCCTTAGAAGGAAAGTTATGACCAACCTAGAAAGCATATTCAAAAGCAGAGACATGACTTTGCCAACTAAAGTCCGTCTAGTCAAGGCTATGGTTTTTCCAGTAGTCATGTATGGATGTGAGTTGGACTGTGAAGAAGGCTGTTCAACATTCAGAAAACGAAGGTCATGGCGTCCGGTCCCATCACTTCATGGGAAATAGATGGGGAAAGAGTGGGAACAGTGTCAGACTTTATTTTTGGGGGCTCCAAAATCACTACAGATGGTGACTGCAGTCATGAAATTAAAAATGCTTACTCCTTAGAAGGAAAGTTATGACCAACCTAGAAAGCATATTCAAAAGCAGAGACATGACTTTGCCAACTAAAGTCCGTCTAGTCAAGGCTATGGTTTTTCCAGTAGTCATGTATGGATGTGAGTTGGACTGTGAAGAAGGCTGAGCACCGAAGAATTGATGCTTTTGAACTGTGGTGTTGGAGAAGACTCTTGAGAGTCCCTTGGACTGCAGGGAGATCCAACCAGTTCATTCTGAAGGAGATCAGCCCTGGGATTTCTTTGGAAGGAATGATACTAAAGCTGAGACTCCAGTACTTTGGCCACCTCATACGAAGAGTTGACTCATTGGAAAAGACTCTTATGCTGGGAGGGATTGGGGGCAGGAGGAGAAGGGGACGACAGAGGATGAGATGGCTGGATGGCATCACAGACTCGATGGACATGAATCTGAGTGAACTCCGGGAGATGGTGATGGACAGGGAGGCTTTGTGTGCTGCGATTCATGGGGTCACAAAGAGTCGGACACAACTGAGCGACTGAACTGAACTTACTGTTATGGGTACATGTGTACTCAGAAGCTACATAGTGTCTGAGTCTTCGGAACCCCATGGAGTGTAGCCTGCCAAGCTCCTCTGTCCCTGGGATTTCCCAGGCAAGAGTACTGGAGTGCGTCGCCGTTTCCTTCTCCAGTGAATCTTCTTGACCAGGGATCAAACCTGTGTCTCCTGCCTTGGTAGGCGAGTTCTTTACTGCTGAGCCACCAGGGAAGCTCAACTGGTACTGGGCAGTCAGCCAAATGTTGTTTTCCTTTTACTCTCTAACTATGAAAATGGTATCTTTAGTTTGTATTAATTTAGATGATAAATTCTTAAAATTCAGAGTCTCTTTCCAGAGAGTATTCCCAAAATACAAAACAAAAGCTGCATAACAGCTCTAGTTTATGGTGTCCAAAATTCTAAAAGATGAGTCGTCTAAGCTAAATGATGAGCCTGCATACATAAAGCTAAAGGATGTATTTATTGCTCAAAACCATTATGGGAGAGGTATAATAAATATTGACATGCTACAGTTAATGTATAAACAAGGGAGAACATACTACATAAGGTATGAACATACCACACATTTCAGAGAGCCTACTCTCACCAACAAGGAGGTAACAAGTGCCTCCCCTGTCATCCTCCCACAGGATGACAAATGCCACCAGAACGTTTTAGGCTACGATGACACATCCAGTTTGGTTAGCTCTAAAACAAACAGAGGCCTAATTAGCTACTGTGGCTTTGGCTCGAGAAGGATTTTTTTTTTTCAGTGGTTTTGATGGTGGTTACACTGATGTTCACAGAATTGATGATGGATGTCTGAGAACTCTGCAAAACAGGGATTTTGGCCCTTTCATTTTTGATTTCCACTTTCTCAGTAGGCTCCTTCTGGGACCTATTGAGAAAATCAAATAACAGCTCATTGTCAGGTTCTGACATTTTTCTTTGAACAAACTGGGATGAAGGCCTAGAAGCAGATGCATTTTCAACAGGATGGGAGGTCTCCCCCAAAGTCCTAGATCCTACTTCTACATTTGCAGTCCCAGACAAGATGGTGGCTTTTTGATTTCTAGTGTTATCAGCTGCTGAGGAAATGTAAGTAGCTGTAGATCCATCTGATAACTCTGTATTTTGCTGGTGAAGTTCAGAATAGTCAGTATTTTTGCTATAAATGATGTTTCTGGTGTTTTCTTTTCCATTGAGAGCTGTTGCAGCCCTTTGATCAACTCTGTTTAAAAGATCTTCTGCCTTTCCAGCTAGATCAGCAAACCAGGACATGATGGGAGCAGAATAATCCTGTTGGTGAACCTGAGGAATTTGAAGCGGCTGCACTGCAGCCTGATCACCCTTCCTCAGCTGCTGGCTGGGAGAGGGCCCAAGTTCAGTAGACCTGGTCCTCAACCTACCATGGCCCAGTTACTGTAACATGTCAATGGTATGAACAATGGAGACAGCACAGAACACTATTAGTCAATATACAGTTATAGTAGGGACCTTTGAATGTTGTCTGTGGGTAACTTTACCCAGAACATATTGAAATCTGGAAGAAAACATATAATTTAGGATTTGGAACTGTCTCAAATTCATTTCTTTTTGTCATCTGTATTATAAAAATGACAGGAGACTATACTTCACTTATATTCTAGATTGAGTTTTTTGGTGTGTTTTATCCCCTGCCTTCCCTGAAAGTAAAGTGTAAGAAACTGAACTTTGATCCAAGTTGGAGAGTTGAAGGCATTGACCTAGTAGTGAGCTGCTGCTGCTGCTGCTGCTAAGTCACTTCAGTCGTGTCTAACTCTGTGTGACCCCATAGACGGCAGCCCACCAGGCTCCCCCATCCCTGGGATTCTCCAGGCAAGAATACTGGAGTGGGTTGCCATTTCCTTCTCCAATAGTAGTGAGCTAAAAACTTAGAATTCTGGTTTTCAGTTGTTTGATTTGCTATGAAATTACATAAAAAATGTACACCTTCTCACCTGCAAAAAATGATACTTACATGATGATTTGGCTAATTTGTGTACCTAGGAAACCTTTTAAAACAACAATGAACATGATAAGTTCTTGCAAGGACTCTTTATAGAGCTGATAATTCATGGTAGCTTGTTGTGTTCTTAAATGTCATAGCCTCTTACACAGTCTAGAGCTTCCCTCATAGCTCAGTTGGTAAAGAATCTGCCTGCAATGCAGGAGATCTGGGTTTGATTCAGGGAATCGCCAAGATCCTTTGGATAAGGAAATGGCAACCCACTCCAGTATTCCTGCCTGGAGAGTCCCATGGACACGGGGTCATAACAGTCAGACCCAACTTAGTGACTAAACCACTATAGTTAACGTAAGACCGAGAGGAGGAAAAGGAGTAACCTACGACTCGCACCACTAGAACCTGGCAGAACTGGGATTAGACTCAGCCGTCTTGACTCCAATGTTCATGCTTTTACCATTGCAATAAACTTCACAGAGCTGAGAGAAACACATTTTTGCTTGTGGAATCCCAAACTAGCTAAACAAACAAAACAGTAAACTGCAGATATAGTTTCACGTATCTCAAGACTGAAGCAATTCACCATCCATGAATGTTTTAAAAGTTTTGACGTTGCACTGCAACAAGATGACAAATGGATGCAAATATGAATTATGAAAATAAGTTGTTATTTGCATTTACCAAATGTTTTTAACTGGTACTATCAGCTATAAAAGGAAAACAATAAAAATAAAAATCCAAGGAAAAGTTAAAATTATAAAATAAAAATAATGATCGCAACCTAAGAATCTCATAAAATATATAAGTAAATGGAAAAAAATCATGATTATAAAATTCACATAAATGAAAAAGTTATAATGAAAATTAATAAAAATAGACCATTCTCATTTTATAAAGTCTTCCAGGATTGAGATGCTAGAAGATGTGGAAAGTGATAAATATACAAAAATCCACCCCAGTTTTTTAATCAGACAATACTAAGTTTTTATGTATAGTCAAGACTGTAAACTTAAAATGAATGATAGTATCTACATTACAGAAAATATTTTAGAGCAAAGAGAAAGGGAGAAAGCATTTTAAATCATTAAGTTACTTTTTTTTGCCACTAAGAACAAACAAAAATAAGTTAATAAGGGAAAAAATTTTAGACAAATCTCAATTGTGAAAATAGGATGCAAAAACACTGAATAAATATATACTCATTGAAATGCCTTCTCCTGTACTCAGGGTTTGAAGTCCAAAAGCAAAGAAACTTATCATATTACAGCACTACTGAAAATGCTGGGTGCAATATTAGCTACATTTGTAAATGCTTCTCAGTGATAGGTATAGTATATATTTTAAAAATCAATTTTGAAGTAAGATAGGAAATTTATAACTTACTTTCGGAGTTTCAAGATAGTTTCAAGGTAAACAAAGCAGAAACTGATAGAATTATTGAAACTTGACAACTTCAGTATCATACATCTTAAAACATCTCTTATTACCAAACAGGTAGAGCAGACAAAAAATTCATTAATAGTGTAGCCAACTTGAATTATGCAGTTAAAAATTTGTTACTGCACCCAACGACTAAATAATACATATTTTTAATTGAGTTCAGTTCAGTCACTCAGTCATATCCGACTCTTTGTGACCCCATGGACTGCAGCACACCAGGCATCCCTGTCTATCACAAAATCCCGGAGCTTACTCAAACTCATGTGCATGAAGTCACTGATGCCATCCAACCATCTCATACTCTGTTATTCCGTCCTCCTCCCACCTTCAATCTTTCCCAAGATCAGGGTCTTTTCTAGTGAGTCAGTTCTTCGCATCAGGTGGCCAAATTATTGAAGTTTCAGCTTCAACATCAGTTCTTTTAATGAATATTCAGGACTGATTTCCTTTAGGATGGATTGGTTGGATCTCCTTGCAGTCCAAGGAGCTCTCAAGAGTCTTCTCCAACACCACAGTTCAGAAGCATCAATTCTTTGGTGTACAGCTTTCTCTATGGTCAAACTCTTACATCCATACATGACTACTGGAAAAGCCATAGCTTTGACTAGATGGACCTTTGTCAGCAAAGTAATATCTCTGCTTTTTAATATGCTTTCTAGACTGGCCATAGCTCTTCTTCCAAGGAGCAAGTGTCATTCAATTTCATGGCTGCAGTCACCTTTGGCAATTACTTTGGAGCTCAAGAAAATAAAGTCTGTCACTCTTTCCTTTGGTTCCCCATCTATTTGCAATGAAGTGATGGGACCAGAAGCCATGATCTTTGTTTTTTGAATGTTGAGTTTTAGGCCAGCTTTTCCACTTTCCTCTTTCACTTTCATGAAAATGCTCTTCACTTTCTGCCATAATGGTGGCATCATCTGCATATATGAGGATATTGATATTTCTCCCAGCCATCTTGACCCAGCTTGTGCTTCATCCATCCAGGCATTTCGCATGATGAAATCTTCATAGAAGTAAATAAGCAGTGGGACAATATACAGACTTGATGTACTCCTTTCCCAATTTGGAAATAGTATGTTGTTCCATGTCCCGTTCTAACTGTTGCTTCTTGACCTGCATACAGGTTTCTCAGGAGGCAGGTAAGGTGGTCTGATATTCCCATCTTTTGAAGAATTTTCCATAGTTTGTTGTGATCCACACCTGTCAAAGGCCTTGTCATAGTCAATAAAGCAGAAGTTTTTCTGGAACTCTCTTGCTTTTCCAATGATCCAACTGATGTAGGCAATTTGATCTCTGGTTCTTCTGCCTTTTCTACATCCAGCTTGAACAACTGGAAGTTTTTAGTCCATGTACTGTTGAAGCCTCACTTGGAGAATTTTGAGCATTACTTTGCTAGCATATGAGATGAGTACTAGAATGCAGTAGTTTGAGCATTCTTTGGCATTGCCTTTCTTTGGGATTGGAATGAAATCTGACTTTTTCCAGTCCCGTGGTCACTGCTGAGTTTTCCAAATTTGCTGACATATCGAGTACATCTTTTAGGATGTGAAATAGCTCAGCTGGAATTGCATCACCTCCAGTAGCCTCGTTTGTAGTGATGCTTCCTAAGTGCCGCTTGTCTTCACATTCCAGGATGTCTGGCTCTAGATGAGTGATCACACCATCATAATTATCTGGGTGATGAGATTTTTTTTTGTACAGTTCTTCTGTGTATTCTTGCCACCTCTTCTTAATATCTTCTGCTTCTGTCAGGTCCATACCATTTCTGTCTTTTATTGTTCCCATCTTAGTATGAAATATTCCCTTGGTATCTCTAATTTTCTTGAAGAGATCTCTAGTCTTTTCTATTTTATTGTTTTCCTCTATTTTTTGCATTGATCACTTTATCTCTACTTGCTATTCTTTGGAACTCTACATTCAGATGAATATATCTTACCTTTTCTCCTTTGCCTTTTACTTCTCTTCTTTTCTCAGCTATTTGTAAGTCCTCCTCAAGACAAACATTTTTGCCTTTTTGCATTTCTTTTTCTTGGGGATGCTATTGGTCGCCACTAACTTCCTCTGTCCGTATTTCTTCAGACATTCCATCTATCAAGTCTAATACCTTGAATCTATTTGTCACTTCCACTGTATAATCATAAGGGATTTGATTTAGATCATACCTGAATGGTCTAGTANTTTTCTTGGGGATGCTATTGGTCGCCACTAACTTCCTCTGTCCGTATTTCTTCAGACATTCCATCTATCAAGTCTAATACCTTGAATCTATTTGTCACTTCCACTGTATAATCATAAGGGATTTGATTTAGATCATACCTGAATGGTCTAGTAGTTTTCCCTGCTTTCTTCAACTTAAGTCTGAATTTTTCATTAACATAAAAGAGAGGGTAAAAACTCATAAGTTAAAGCATCCATATTAAGTTAGAAAAGAACAACACAGTAAATCCAAAAGCAGAAGAGAGGTAATTAAAGATAAATAAACCAAGAAAACAATAAAGAACCATAGTAATGCCAAAGATGTGGTTGTCTTTTGCAAAGATTAATGAAACTGACTAATATCAGGAATGACTAATAGAAAAAGAGGTAAGGGGAGAAAAAAATGGAAAAGCAAGCATTGTTATATTATAAAATTTGAAGAATGAAGACAAGATATATGGAATCTTTTGTGCCTTTTAGCAGGTTTTTTTTTTTTTCTGAGTTGAAGTTACTCCAAATTTTTAAAAGTTTAAAAATTACACATTTTTAGAAAGGATTATATTTTATAATTTTAATTGACCTGAATTTTGCATTTCATCCTAGTGGTTCATGAAAATGTATCAATTAGAGAGTTCCATAGTCATAAAAAAAGAACCTGAAGACATTAATTAAAAATTAAATCACAATATGTTAAGATCTGGAGTCAGGTAAGATCACAGCATATGCAGTCTTGTTCAAGAATAACATTCAAAAAATTTCAGATATTAAACATTGCTCAGTGACATTTTGTCAAAGATTCCCTCAAGATTCATATAATGCTATACAAGAGGAAAGTAATTTGCTTTACATTTATTTTACATAAGCTGAGTTGTTTCTTGGAAGTATTATGAACGAAGTTTTCTGACAGTGTCAGGAATACTTAGATTAGTACTTGAACATATATTTCCAAATTCCTTTGTGCTTTGCCAGCTGTCGACTGGTATCTATCTAATATCTCTCAGATAAAATATCTAGAAGCTCATTAAGAACTTGACCATGAATAGTGAAGGTTTCAATGGGACTTTTGGCATTTACTTTTTCTTTTCATGAGGAAGCTTTCTAAATCTGTATATCTAAATGTTATCCTCTAGGAGTGTGTCAAAAGAACAAATCAAATAGTCTGAGTGTAGAATAGTCATGAAAAAGATTAAAAAGTTTTAATATGATTATAAAGACAGCCACATATATTAACTTAAACCATCTTCCATATCTAGGTTACTGTGGGTTTATGTTAAGAGACTAATGCATTTGAGGATTAAAATATCTTTTTTTTTCAACTGCCATGGACAAAAAATACAATAGCATAGTTATATGGTTATATCATAACTAGAAGTGAATTGCAATTTTGCTGGACAGTTTTAATTTGAATGTATATACATCCTAATATGGACCAGATGAATATTACCTTGTTACTCTTTATTATACTAAAAAGGTTACTTGCTCACTTTAAAAATCAGATGTGTGTGTTTTTTTTTTAATTGAATTTATCATGGAGATGTTGGAGGCAGTTGACTCAGATTAATAATCTGAAGGTCACAAAGCCTCTATGTCCAGTAAATATCCCATTTACTGCCCATATATTTACTCTTTTAAAATAGGTAAGTCATGGTCTCTGTCAAAATGCAGATATGTTCTGAGAAGTTAAGTACCTTTCAGCTGTTAGTCCCTTTGCCCTATTTAGAATGATGGGTCAACAAAATAATAACCCAATAAGTTTGAATGATGGTTTACAGAAGGCATGTAGTTTGATAATTTGAAGAAGCCCTCACATGTCGAGTGCTGTCAAAAGAATATATGGCCTCTTATTTTAATTGTGCTTCTTATACCTACCTACTGAACATGCTTTTCAAATTTGCAGCGATGTGGCTTGCCAGCTGAACATAGTCTGCTATGCCAAATGAATAATATTAATTAGTAAAATTTGTTTTTTTAATTTTTGATTTTCTTTTGCAATATTCCACCTGAACTGTGAGAATTTCAGTGTTAATATTATAAAANCTACTGAACATGCTTTTCAAATTTGCAGCGATGTGGCTTGCCAGCTGAACATAGTCTGCTATGCCAAATGAATAATATTAATTAGTAAAATTTGTTTTTTTAATTTTTGATTTTCTTTTGCAATATTCCACCTGAACTGTGAGAATTTCAGTGTTAATATTATAAAACATCTCAAGTATCCTGCCAGATTTACTATTCTCTTTGGCGTTATTTCGTATATATTTCCTTACATAAAATATTACTGATACATTATTTCAGGATGACTGTAATATGTCTTACATAAATTGATTTCAATAATGCTTTTATTATGAAAATGTGGGTTTTTTTCCCCCAAAAAAAAGACATTCAAATTTTAAGCCAAAGTAATGACAAATGCTGGATACTCTAAACAGGATTTCATGATGTTGGTATAAAATTTGTTTGTTTAATTAGATGAAGGTATTCCATTATATCTCTTCTATTCTGCTAAAACCACAGATCCTGGATTCAGAGTATATCAGACTTTAGTTGTTTAACATTTGGTGGATTATATTTCTTCTCTGTTTTTCAAGTTGTTTATCTCTAAAATGGATGTGTGAATTATACCAGCTTCATAGGATAGCTATTGATATTAAAATAAGCTAATGTTTATAAGACACTTTGAAGAGTTTTAGTGCAGTGTAAACAATATACAAGTAAAACCTTTATAGTATCACTATTGCTTATTGATTTTTTAAAAAACTTCAAAGTTGTGTAATGCTGGCCTTTAAAGTATTTTCAACCTAAAAGTACAGTTTGTGGTCTAAATAGCACTCAGATGCCAGATAACTTCCAATGTAGCTTGTCTTCAGCTTTCTCTTTTCTCTTCAAGTGAGCAGATAATTGGAGATATTTAAATGTGTTTTAAGCCGTTGAAAATGAGGAACGTATGAAAAGATGCCAAGTAATTGAACAGAGTGGTCAAAGGTGTTTTTTCCTGTTAATTTTTTTTTTTTTTTTTTTTAGAGTAAATGTGAGATCTCAGTAACAGCCACATCAATAGTGATTTATGGCAGAGGAATTTTAGCCTAACCGAAAAAAGCCAGAGTTTGTATTTCCAAGAAAATAGATAAAGACAGTGATGAAATTATATTCCAAGCAGCATCTATTCCAGTCTAGAACAGGATAGATGTGGAATTAATCAGCATTTTCTTGTTCACTCTCACAGGTAGTGAGATCCGATTAGTTTTGTATTCTTTCAGCATTGAGGAAATAGTGATATAGAAGGAAGAAAGTGTCCTTTCTCTCTTCCAGCTTACATTTCAGAAGATAGAAGAACACAATAATCATACAAATACAAATGTTAAATCAGATAGAAATACGTTATATATTGTTGTTGTTGCTTTTTAGTCACTAAATCATGTCTGACTCTTTGTGATCCCATGGTCTGTAGCCCGCAAGGCTCCTCTCTCCATGGGATTTCCCAGGCAAGAAAACTGGAGTGTATTGCCATTTCCTCCTCCAGGAGAGCTTCCCAACCAAACCTGTATCTCCTGCATCTGCAGCATCAGTAGGCAGATTCTTCACCACTGAGGCACTGGGGTATCCCCTAAGTTATATACAGGAATTTTTTAATTAGGGTAATTTGATAGTTAATGGGGCTTCCCTTGTGGCTCAGCTGGTGAGAATCCACCTGCAACATGGGAGACCTGAGTTCGATCCCTGGGTTGGGAAGATCCCTTGGAGAAGGGAAAGGTTATCCACTCCAGTATTCTGGCCTGGAGAATTCCATGGACTGTATAGTCCATGGGNTGATAGTTAATGGGGCTTCCCTTGTGGCTCAGCTGGTGAGAATCCACCTGCAACATGGGAGACCTGAGTTCGATCCCTGGGTTGGGAAGATCCCTTGGAGAAGGGAAAGGTTATCCACTCCAGTATTCTGGCCTGGAGAATTCCATGGACTGTATAGTCCATGGGGTCACAAAGAGTTGACATGACTGAGTGATCTTCTGGAAAACTCCTTTATACTGGATTATAAAGATTGGATTATAAGATTATAAACCTCCTCCTAAAAGAGATCATTTAAGCTGATGTCTAAAATATAATGAGTCAGATATAAGATGTAAAAGGTTTTTCCTCTTTGAAATAAATTAGGGAGAAATTCAAAGACTTATAAGAAGGTTTAGTTAGTTTAAAAATAATTTGCTTTCAACTGTTTTCAGTGTGTATAATCTACATAAATGAAATAGATTTTTTCCTTCCTCAAAGAGGAAATGCACACAGGCACTAACCATGCTAGTTAAAATAGTCTACTGATAGGCTAATGGCTCAAAATTTCCCCACACCTTCTTTTCCGGTTTTGAGGTTGTGGATGACTATTATAAAATTATATTTAATTATAGAATATGAATGCATATGTTCCATTATTCTAAACACTTAAACACAAAAGAATAAAATCAACTCTTGAAGTCAGCCAGTTTCTACAGGTTAGAATATTTTATTAATTTATTATGCATTTAGTCTGCACTAGTTCTAAAGATGTTTACAAGAGCTATCAAAAATGTTCAGGGTATAGTTAGATCTAATCTAAATAACAATGAAAGTGAGTAAATCATATACTCTAAAAGGGCAGAAACATAAAATAATATGGTATTAAAATGTGATTTAACTATTGTTATTGAATAAAAAAATAGTTTCACTGGCATAACTCAATCTCTTGCAGGATGATATAGACCTATTCCATGTTAAAAGCCAGTGCTTTCCTGAATAATTGACTGAATTAAATTCAGAGATAAATAAGAAATGGTAGAGACTTTGACTAAGGAATAAAACATAAGTTCTTTAACATGGAGAATGATGTGTGATAATGAAGCTAATGTGTAAGAGGGAAATTTTCAAATGTCGCATGGATGAACTTGTTCTTGATATTTTGGGGGCTAAATTTTCTTTGTAACATACATTCAGATGTGATTCAAATGTTTAATGATCAGTAATTTTACAAAGCTATTATATGTATGATATTTTGCACTCATTATTTCAGGGAATATTTGGTTTACTTGGAAACTTAGGACAATGGTTTGCCGTATATATGCTACAACTGCATATGTTAGCAGTGATGATTATTTGGGTCAACACATGATTTTTCTGATTGTAGGTCTCAAATGCAAGATGATATATCCCTTGTATGCATATCTTTTTCTTCATTGTCATTAAATGATCTGATTTAAGAATAGCATTAGTAAAACAAACTCTGCAGATATTTGTACTTTTTCTACCTAAATAGTTAATTAAGGCTCTTTAACACTATGTTTATGTCATATTTTGGCAGAAGTCCCAGAAAATGTATTGATAATACACATTTCATTTGAGGTTATGTAGCTGAACAATGTTAAAATTAATACTTAATAAAAAGTAGATGATTGTTTGGTCTATAGAGATGTTGTGTGTGAATGTGTGTTTGTATGTGTTTGAGGGAAAGAAAGAATCTGTGTAAGTGTCTATAAAATGTATGTGTATGGTGGGATTCAGTATAAATTAGTGATTCAGTATGGTGGGATTCAGTATAAATTAGTGATTCAGTAAAAATTAGCCAAAATACCACTGGCTAATCACATTTCAAAGTCTGAACCTAAGACATCTGCATAAGCTAGTGAATCTCTTTGAGTTTCCTCATCTATAAAATGGGGATAAAATAGGACATACTTATGGAATTACTGTAAGTGCTAAATGAGGTAATATAAATGTCATCAAGATTGTAGGGACAAATATCAGTAACCTTAGGTATGCATACGACACCACTCTTATGGCAGAAAGTGAAGAGAAACTAAAGAACCTCTTGGTGAAAGTAAAAGAGGAGAGTGAAAAAGCTGGCTTAAAACTCAACATTAAAAAAGCAAAGATCATGGCATCTGGTCCCATTACTTCATGGCCAACAGATGGGGAAACAATGAAAACAATAACAGACTTTATCTTCTTGAGCTCCAAAGTCACTGCGTACGGTGACTGCAGCCATGAAATTAAAAGATGCTTGCTCCTTGGGAGAAAAGCTATGACCAACCTGGACAGCATATTAAAAAGCAGACATTACTTTGCCAACAAAGGTCCATATAATCAAGCCATGGGTTTTTCCAGTAGCCATGTATGAATGTGAGAGTTGGACTATAAAGAAAACTGAGCGCTGAAGAATTGATGCTTTTGAACTGTGATGTTGGAGAAGACTCTTGAGAGTCCCTTTGATTTCAAGGAGATCCAACCAGTCCATCCTAAAGGAAATCAGTCCTGAATATTCACTGAAAGACTGATACTGAAGCTGAAACTCCAATACTTTGGCCACCTGATGCGAAGAACTGACTCATTGGAAAAGTCCCTGATGATCGGAAAGATTGAGGGCAGGAGAAGAAGGGGACAACAGAGGATGAGATGGTTGGATGGCATCACCAACTCTATGGACCTAATGTTGAGTAAACTCTGGGAGTTGGTGATGGACAAGAAAGCCTGCTGTGCTGCAGTCCATCAGTTCAGTTCAGTTGCTCAGTCGTGTCCGACTCTTTGCGACCCCATGAATCACAGCACGCCAGGCCTCCCTATTTATTCATCACTATCTCCCGAAGTTCACTCAGACTCATGTCCATCGAGTCCGTGATGCCATCCAACCATCTTATCCTCTGTCATCCCCTTCTCCTCTTGCCCCCAATCCCTCCCAGCATCAGAGACTTATCCAATGAGTCAACTCTTCTCATGACGTGGCCAAAGTACTGGAGTTTCAGCTTTAACATCATTCCTTCCAAAGAAACCCCGGGTTGATCTCCTTCAGAATGGACTGGTTGGATCTCCTTGCAGTCCAAGGGACTCTCAAGAGTCTTCTCCAACACCACAGTTCAAAAGCATCAGTTCTTTNTACTGTCCATGGGGTCGCAAAGAGTCAGACAGGACTGAGCAACTGAACTGAATTGAACTGATATTAACATATTCAATAAAAATTGATTGAGCATCTACTATGCCCAAGGACTATGTGGCTGTTAAAAAATTAGCAATGTATAAAAGCAGAAATTTTCTATCTCATGGAATTGGAAGGGTAAACTCGATACTATATTCTGGGTTTTACTTAATGAGGATCACAGGTTTTGTCTTTACAGGTTGATGTCAGCTCTAAGTGAATGCAGGAAGTGAATGCTAATGTATTGTGAATGCCCATTGAAAATGATAAAGGGTTCCATAAGTGATGACCCCATGACCCAGATCTTGAAAACACGTGCTCTGGGTGATGAGTGGGACACAGGGAAGAAAAACAGCAGAAGAGAAAAAAGAATGCCTTTTCCTCACAGGATAGAAATATATGAAATTATGAAAGTGAAAGTGTTAGTTGCTCAGTCATGTCTGACTCCTTGCCACCCCATGGACTGGCCCGCCAGGCTCCTCTGTCCATAGAATTCTCCAGGCAAGAATACCAGAGCGAGTTACCATTTCCTTCTCCAGGGGATCTTCCCAACCCAGGGATCAAACCCATGTCTTCTGCATCACAGTCAGATTCTTTACCATTTGAGCTACCTGGGAAACCCATTAAAATATGAATGTGTATTAATATCAATGAGCTTCCCTGGTTACTCAGCTTTAAAGAACCAGACTGCCAATGTGGGAGAAGTGGGTTCTATTCCTGGGTCAGGAAGATCCCCTGGAAAAGGATAGGACCACTCACTCCAGTATTCTTGCCTAGGAATTCCCATGGACCGAGGAGCCTGAAGGGCTACAGTTCTTAGGGTCACAAGAGTCAGATATAACTTAGAGACTAAACAACAACAATTAATGTCAACATGGTGCTTTTTTTGTATGTACTAAGCTTTGCATGTGTCTGAAAGAGATATGACTCTGGTTCAGCTATCATCAGATAGGCAGACCAGGGTCTAGTCATGGATACAAGCACTTGAACAGATAATTCGAACACAGTGTGGTGTTATGGGCCACAGAGAGGTGACCTGTTCTCCCTGGTGTAGCCAGTGAAGGCCTCCTATCTAATAATGCAAAGACTGAAGCATGAATAATGAAAGGAGTTTCTCAGAGAAGTAAGCAAAGAGATACAGGAATAACAATTCATATTTCCACAATAATATTATGCAAAGATACTACATTAAGCCCTTGGTGATAAAACTGACATTGCTCGTATCAGTCTTGGCCCCAAAGAAAATGCAGTTCAGTGGTGAATGTCAGTTTCATCAACACGCCTCAGGCCCCATGGGTGTTAGTCTCCTAGTCAACTCCATAAAAGGGAGGGGGCTGAATAAAACAGTACGAACATCCATCCATCAAAAACACAGTTCTGTTAGGAGACAAATTTTGATTGAATTTCCTCAGCAGAGTATTCAGGTCTCCATGTTCATCAAAGGATTTCATTTAAGTTACCATTAAAGTAAAATTAAGTTGGTATTAACCTTGTCTATTCAAAGGATGCCACTGCAAGGTAAACACACCATTCTGATGTGAATGAAAATGAAATGATAAATTGATTCACCTACAGCTTAGAATGGATGGAGTCCTTCTAATGAGTGATTACCTGTGGTATAACTATATTGATTGTGTTTGTACATGTCAAATGAGGCTGGCAAGGATGAACTTGAGGAAATCAATCTTGGAACCTGCTAGGATAGCAGCCTCCAACTTTCACAGGTACTAAATCATGAACTTTAAAAAAACAAGACAAAAAAACTGCAAAAGTTTGTAAGGTACCAATCTCTTCCCAAAACTCTTTGAATTGTTGAGGGATTCCTTAAGAACATAAAAGACAAACACACACTCAAATAATGACTTACGGAGGACAAATACTGACAAGAGTTCATTTGGAAACTGTTCCAATTCCTGTCTGCTTGATGTTATGAGGAGGAATTATTTGTTTCTATTTCTGTTTATTTTCTTAAAACCACAGAAATACATTTGGAGACCCACCTTCATCTGTCCTCTCTTCTCCCAGTATAATGACAGATTATTTCCATGCTTCTTTTTATACGTTTATAGAAAAGAAATATGTGAAAGCCAAGGCAGAAAAGTGTATATTTTTCTATTTTATTGGGAACCACTCTGGAGTAGGTGAGACTAGTGTGCATGTGTACACCTGAGTCTCCACACATACACACACAAACCAGATCCACACACATACACTTGTGTGTGATAAAGTGTGTCACTCAGTAATAGTCCTCTGGGGGAATAAAGTGTCACTGCCCTCCAGCACCCTTGTACAAAGGTGGAATTCACATTAAGAGAGTCTGTGGTTCTGTGGAATTCCCATCTGTGTGAAGTACTGTTGGTATCTATTCTGAAGGAGAACTTCCTAAGGGTGATGTGGAGGAAGGATTTGCCATCATAGCAGATATAAGAACACAAGGCCCCTCTTCTGAACACACTCCACCACTACTGAAATGTGCCACTCCCCTGGTTTCTGAAGAAAGGCTTATGAAACCTGGGGCTACAGTGCCCAGACATGAACTTCCTGACCCAAATCTCTCCCCTATGCTAAAGAAAGAGGTTTTTTTGTTTCCTTAAAAAGGAAAGATATGCATAATGTCTAGATCATCCTGACACAGCGCCTGACAGAGCAATTCATTTTCAAGCTTGCCTGGAGATTTTTCTTCCCCACGGTAGTAAAACAATGGGCCAGTTCAGGGACTAGAAGGACTTCACAGTAGCAACAGAACTTCGCCTATTGGCATGTCACTTTCATTGCTTTTAACTCACGTTTTTAGATACCTCAAAAAAATAAAATAAAATAAAAAGAACCTCATCTTGTGAATCTCTGGTTAAAAAAAAAAAAGAAAGACTTTACACCTTTTATCTTCCTTTACCAATTATTAGTATAACTGTAGCAGTAGTTATAAAATAAAAAAAAAGCAGGGAAGAATAGAATGTTTTGTATAATGAATTTGCCAGTGATTCCTGTTTGTCAACGTCCTGTCATCTATGCAACGTTAGCTTAAAAAGTGAAATCATAGAATAGTCACTCCTCTGCGAACCATCCAGTGAGAAAGCTGACACACAAAGATTTTGTTGGTGGCTACGTGGACCACATGCCCTAAGTGTACAACAGATGTTAGGGGCTGTACTGTGACTACAGGAGATTGGTACGTTCATCTCCTTAGCTGTATATCTTTATTCCTACCAGGATTTTATAATCATCTCTTTCTCAACCTTAGGAGTTTTAAATGTTAAAATGTCTACTCATGGTGGGAGTAGACATTTTTCTTAGCAATGGTACAGTCTGAGATATGTGTATTCTGATTCTATAACTTAACACAGAGCTTTTAGCCAAGGACATCCTAAAGGAAAATTACATGAGGTGCATCTTCTCATTAATCACTGAAATACTCTATGTATGAAATTCAGCTGAAACGAAATTTGAGAGCTTCCCTAATTAGGAAAATTTAACAAAAAGACACTGCTTCATGTGTGAGGACAGAGGGAAGATGAATCTTTCACCTTGATCATGTCTTGCAACATTCTCTCTTAACTTAGAAAAAAAGAAAGAAACAGATGCATATTACTTGATTTTATTAACTTGCAGGCCTATTTGTTGCTGTTTAGTCACTAAGTTGTGTCCGACTCTTCGCAACACTATGGACTGTAGCCTGCAAGGCTCCTCTGTCCATCAGATTTCCCAGGCAGGAATACTGGAGTGTGTTGCCATTTCCTTCTCCCGGGGGATCTTCCTGCTCCAGGGATTGAACCTGTGTCTCTTGCATTGGCAGGCAGTTTCTTTACCACTGAGCCATGAGGGAATTTCACAAGCCTACTAATTAATCCTAAAATAATTGTTTGAACTCTTGGATGCTTATTACAAACTTTTCTCTCTCTTCTTTTCCCATTCACCTTAATAAATATTATAAATACTTTTTTTCCTTTTTTTTTTTTAAAGCTTCCATTTTACTTTATTTTACTTTACAGTACTCTATTGGGAAATGGCAATCCACTCCAGTATTCTTGCCTGGAGAATCCTGTGGACAGAGAAGCCTAGTAGGTTACAGTCCACGGGGTCACAAAGAGTCGGACACGACTGAGCGACTTCAACTTCACCTTCACCTTCATTGGTTTTGGCATACATTGACATGAATCTGCCACGGGTGTACACAAACTCCCAGACATGAACCCCCCTCCCACCTCCCACCCCACATCATCCCTCCGGATCATCCCCATATACCAGCCCCAAGCGTCCTGCATCCTGCATCGAACATAGACTGGCGATTCGTTTCTTACATGATAGTATACATATTTCGATGCTATTCTCCCAAATCATCCCACCCTCTCCCTCTCCCTCTCCCT
>SJYX01005318.1:408855-442258 GCA_006410675.1 Oreotragus oreotragus
AGAATAGCATTGAAATATGTATACTATCATGTAAGAAATGAATCGCCAGTCTATGTTCAATGCAGGATGCAGGATGCTTGGGGCTGGTGTATGGGGATGATCTGGAGGGATGATGTAGGGTGGGAGGTGGGAGGGGGGTTCATGTTTGGGAGTTCATGTACACCCGTGGCAGATTCATGTCAATGTATGCCAAAACCAATAGAGTAAAAATAATAATAATAAATAAAATAAAAATATCTGAATTCCATATATATGTGTTAGTATACTGTATTAAATGAAGCAATGTTCACACAGGCTAGATATCAGGCATGTTTTTATCATTTTAAAATTCAGCTGAACCATAATTTTCCATTTTCAATTTTTGAATCAATTAGGATGTGACACTTATTTTTATTTTTTAGGAAGAAAGGTATGTAAGGAAATTATTGTAACTATCGATTTTTAATTTGGTCCAGTTGGTATACTTAAAATGGGGTTGGTTTAATTTTAAAAGTACAGTAGAATGGTAGTTTGAAGAGAATAGTAGGTGTGTCTGAATTTGTAAATATTTTGTAAGTGAAGTTAGTACTGAAGCCTAACCTTCTTGAAGGCTACTAGAGAGTACTGATCAGTCTTGGAGGCATTGAAGATTCATCTCTAGGACAAAGTCTTGGGCTGAGCAATAACAAAATGAAATAAAAATTGAGAACCTACATGGAGCAAAGGGTCAAAGAGCCCTAAGAAGTAGTTACTGTGGCATGAAATGCAGGTTTCACTTTCATTTCCACTTGGGTAAGAATAACAACACCAGCACTATATTCTTATTAAATAATGACATAAAGACAATTTCCAAATTGTGAAAAATTTGCAAAACGCATAGAAGCATTAAGAAAAAAAATGAAAATCACCTCTAATCCACTTTTTACTAGATGAGCAATGTGAACACTATGCATTCTATATCTGTTTCCAGTGTTTCTCTATGCTTAATTTCCACAGAATTATAAAAACTATGGAGGGTCATACTCTGCTCTTTCACTAAAATTATTATGGAAACATTTCCCATGCCATTGAAAATTATATAATTGAACTCTGAATCTCAAAAATAAAGATAGAGATAATTAAGGGCACAGCTTTATTAAGTAATTAATTTTGTATATGTGTGTGTGTGTGTGTGTGATGTTTAGGGAAAGTGTCATATTTAAGGCACTCGTGTGAATCCTCTATTTCATTTTAGTAGAATCTCAGAATTAACTCACTGACTTTCAGCCGGCGGAAAAACCTCAGCCTACTGCCATGAAATTAGGGTTAGGGTTAGGGTTAGAGGTCAGTCTTTTGGGGAATAAGATAATTCTTTTATAAACAGAGATCCTGTAATAATCTATTTCACTATTATACTGCATGTAAATTAGAAATAGTATACCAAACACTCTTTGTTTGGTATGCTATTGTTATATCTACTAAATTGTTACATCTATTAAATTCTTTCTGCACATGAGTACATGTCTTTTTCCCCACTTGGCCATCCCCACTTCCTTGTTCTGTATTCCCTCATGTCACATTTTAACATATAAAAACTAAATTCTGGATTTTCCTTACACACTGATGTTCAAATTGTTTATCCTCAAACTCAAAATTGACCATTAATATTAATTTCATAGCCATATCTTTCCCAATAATCACATATATTTTGGTGAGTAACTGAAAAACTAATTTTACTGTTGAAGGCTTGAATTCCACAACTCAGTGTCACTATAGTTGAATCTGCCAGAGGTTCAATGACTTCTATAGAAAAACCCGCTGTTTTCCACCCTCTTAATTTTCCTCTGGATCACTTCCTCATGTTTTTTCTGCCATCATTATTCCTTCTACCTTTTCATTCCTGCTGATTTTCTTTTTACTTTTTTTTTTTTTTTTTANTCAGTGTCACTATAGTTGAATCTGCCAGAGGTTCAATGACTTCTATAGAAAAACCCGCTGTTTTCCACCCTCTTAATTTTCCTCTGGATCACTTCCTCATGTTTTTTCTGCCATCATTATTCCTTCTACCTTTTCATTCCTGCTGATTTTCTTTTTACTTTTTTTTTTTGCTTATTCCTTTTCTCTTTCCATTTTTTGCACTATTTTTTTTGCTTATTCTTTTTTTCTTTCCTTTTTTTTGGCAGGGGCGGGGGGGGTTGGCGGGGAACCATTAGTCCACTAACTTATTTGCACTTCTGAATTTATTGAGATGGGTTGAATGCTAACTCTACCTGCACAGCTGTGTCTTCCTCTGCCACCTGGAGGCAGACACTTATTTCACCAGAGTTATAGACATGACTCCCATATCAGGAATGAGCAGATCAGTGTACCAGTTTCTATTACAAACTCAACTGCTCTTATCCGGAGAGAACAGCAAATGAACTGAAAACTCCACCAACCTTGGAGAGCCCTCAAGGTGCTAATGTTCGACAGCAATAAAAGCTTTAAATGGTTTGGGGACCATTGGTCCCTGCTTTGTAAAGTATTCATGAAGTGGAATTACGATGACCTTCTACCTTGATATAATTTCCAGTCGCCTCAAGCTCTCTGCATTCGGTTTGACCTCCTTTGCTACCATTGCAATTGATCTGTTCTTGAGATAGTAGCTATAGGCTTTATGTTTGAACTTGAGATTAAAGGTAGAGAGAAAATTCACCATAATGTTGCTGTCTATAAGTTTAGGGCCAGTATTGCAGCCCTTGATAATGATCAGGGTAGCCACTGAAGAGTCCATTTTGGAAAACAGGATTTTCAGGGACTAGAGTTGCAGTGAAATTACTGCAGGTGCTTGCAGGGAGAGAAGGCAGAAAAGGGATAGTTGTGACACTAAGACTGTTGCTGAATTTTAGAAGGAAATCGGAGGGAGATGCTAAAGAGTGGCCGCAAGCACTTTTATTTAATATTGGCTTATCTAATACGTTCAGCTCGAAATGATCAGATTCATTTTTTTCCCTTGTCTTTTTGGGACTTGCTAAGATGTTTCTGAGTGTCATTTCCACAGCTCTGTCCTGTCTACCTGCTTTTGTTTTTTGTTTCCCTCTTTGCCCCATGCACAGTATAGTCTGGAGTACTTTTATCTCTCTGTGCATCATCATAATTTACTACAATCTCTTGTGCCATCTGTATGTGTGTGTGTGTGTGTGTGTTTTTAACCATGATTAGCAGTTTGCAAAAGGTAGTAAGTTTTTCTTTTTTTTTCTCTTGCTTTCTCCATCTTTCACCTTTTCCTCCTCTTCCTCTTTTGCTGAGACTACCCTTCAGCTTCTCAGAATAAATGGAAAACAGCATAACTTAAAATGCAATACCAATAGGAAAACACAATTATACCTTCCAGATACTGAAAGGAGGAGCAGGAGGAGAGAGGAAGGCAGAACAGCAAGTCTGATAGATAATATGTGAGCCCTGCACTATGCTTAGTCTCCAAAGCAGCTCCTTTCTCTAGCTAATTTCTACTTAGAAACAAAAGGTTTTTCAGAGAATGGAGAGAAAGAGGCAACTGAATGATGCTCCAATTTGCATTTCTGTTCACATACTATTCTTGTTCAATTGACTACAGAAAGGTTCTTTTTTTCTTTTTACAAATGGAAGTACCTGTTTAAAAATAGTTGAATCAAATTTTATTCACAATTACTATTTTTCTCAAGCTTTTCTCTGATAACCAAAGACACACATTCTACTAGTTTTTTGCTTTTGTTTTTTCTTTCCAAATGTGCACTAAATAGCTTGAGGTACTGTAGCATGGTAAGAAAGACCATTCTTTCCAATGTCAGAAGATGGAGGATACAATCTAAATTTTGTCATGAACTGTGTGATTTTAAGTAAAATGCTTAAACATCTAAGTCTCCTTTTCTTTTCTTACAAAATTCAGAGTTTGTATTAGATAATCTGTAATATCACTTTCAGTTTTAAAAAGGTTGGTCTTTTTGACATTTACTATTCAAAAACCTTATCTCAGGAGCAGAAAGTGACTGGACTCCACCTGTCATAGGAAAAACACTCCTACCCTCTCTGCAACTAAAGTGCCTACAGAAGCTTCATCACAGGGATTTTTTTTTTAATGTCTTCTCCAATGGATGAAAGTGAAAAGTGAAAGTGAAGTCGCTCAGTCCTGTCTGACCCTCAGCGACCCCATGGACTGCACCCTACCAGGTTCCTCTGTCCATGGGATTTTCCAGGCAAGGGTACTGGAGTGGGATGCCATTGCCTTCTCTGAGAACATCACTGATGCTTTGAAAATATTCTGGATCTTTACGGGTAAATTCTGTTGCATCATCCTGTAAGGTGTCGCCAGTAAGGCAAGGGACTGGAAAGAAGGATTATGTTAGGAATGATTTTAAAAACAGGAAGTGTTTTGTTTTGGTTCAGTTCAGTTCAGTTCAGTCGTTCAGTCGTGTCCGACTCTTTGCGACCCTATGAATCGCAGCACGCCAGGCCTCCCTGTCCATCACCATCTCCCGAATTCACTCAGATTCACGTCCATCGAGTTATCCATTTAAAGCAGTGATTCTTCATGAAACTAGACAACAGGCTCCTTGAAGGCACGAAAATAATTTTGCTATCTGTATCTCCTGATGGGTAAATTCAGGATCTGCCTGAATTTCAGATTCAGAAGTCATCATATTGATGACTGAGAAATGCTCACCATTGCTGATACTTTAAAAACTAATCTCAAAGTAATGGTGTCCTGAAAGTGGTATTCTTTTGTCTTGAAATATTCAATAGATCATTCCTTCTGTGGAAAGGAACATATAGTCTACTAGTGAAAGTGAAAGTCGCTCAGTTGTGTCCAACTCTTTGCAACCCCATGGCCTATACAGTCCACAGAATTCTTCAGGCCAGAATACTGGAGTAGGTAGCCTTTTCCTTCTCCAGGGATCTTCCCAACCTAGGGTTCAAGCCCAGGTCTCCCACACTGCAGGCTGTTTCTTTACCAGCTGAGCTGCAAGTGAACCCTGTTAAGTCCACTAAGCATTTGTTTATTCCTTTGAACTTTTCTTCTTTCCTTTCTATCTCCCTTTACCCTTTCTACTTGTTCCATCTTTCTTCTTCATGATGAAAGAATTCAGAACAGACCTAAGTGAAATGGTCTATGCTGAAATTTCCTCTTTGAGACTTCTACTTACTGCCCAGTGCTTGCTCCTCATTCTTCCTCTTCCCCCTCCTCGCCATTCCAGTTTTTTCTATTACTCAGTTCTGGTTTTGCCTCTTCCTGGAAACCTTCTTTGACAGCACCAGCCTCCTAAGATGCCTTTCTGTGTGTAAACACAGCATCCCAAGCTTACCTTTTCCAGTAGCACTAGTCAGACTCACAACTAATATGATGGCTTCATTTGTAAAAATTAGAGAACTATATGCCCATATAAAAATGGCTTCTGCAATCTGCTTAATGACAATATTGAGAGCATTCCAGTAGAGAGTCTTCCAGAGAAGGCTATGGCAATCCTCTCCAGTACTCTTGCCTGGAAAATCCCGTGGACAGAGGAGCCTGGTAGGCTGCAGTCCATGGGGTTGCAAGGAGTCGGACACAGCTGAGCAACTTCACTTTCACTTTTCACTTTCATGCATTGGAGAAGGAAATGGCAACCCACTCCAGTGTTCTTGCCTGGAGAATCCTAGGGATGGGGAAGCCTGGTGGGCTGCCGTCTATGGGGTTGCACAGAGTCGGACAGGACTGGAGCCACTTAGCAGCAACAGCAGAGAGTCTTCAGTCTGGTCCATTCATTTTCCCCAATTTTCACCTCTATTGAAAACACCATTTTCCATTCCCCACAGTGTGTTTATAATGCTTAATCTTGCTAGTTTTCAAAAATTACTGTAGCAGAACAAAACTTTCACATTTCCACCCCCACCCCAACTCTCGTATTCAGTTCGCCTTTGCCATCTGACTCATAGAAGATAGTAAGATGCTGCGGAGCTGTCTGCCCTTTTAACCTTTATACAAGAAGCTGTTGTGGCCACTAATTGTCCTAAAGATAAAATACAAATTCCTACACAAGGAGTTTTGAGGGTGTATTATTTAAGGCCATCCTACTGACATATCCTGCTATAAATGACTGCTCTTTCCTTCTGAGGTATACAAGCATTCAAGATTCTCTCTCCCATGTCAAGATGATTACATTTTGTTTCTTCTCATCCTTTACAATTCAAGTCCTAGGTCATTCTTTTTAGTGGCGAGTAATATTCCATTGTGTATATGTACCACATCACTGTCCATTCATCTGTAGCTGGCCATTTAGGTTTTTCCACGTTCTGACTAGTGCAAACAGTGCTGCAGTGCAACTGGCTACATGCGTGCTTTTGAATTATGATTTTCTCAAGGTATATGCCCAGTAGTGGGATTGCTGGGTCAGAAACTAACACAATATTGTAAAGCAATTATATTCCAATAAGAAAATGAAAACAGAACAAAACAAACAAAACCTCAAGTCCAGAGAAACTCTCAGCAGTCATTCAAGAAAGTAATTATATAGAAATACACACTCACACCAAAGACCCTTTGATGCCTTTGGCTTCTGATATACTGGAAAACAGAACTGAAGACTTACTGAAGCCTGTTCAGAAGAAAATAAAATAACAATACCCAAAAAGAAATTATCTTGTTGGGGTGGTGTAGGCATATACCTGTCCAAAGGACGAGATAAAACAAGTTTTAAAAAATTTTTCTTTTACATTTACTTTGGTACTCTAATGTGGCTCATATATTCCTATTGAATTCACTGATAACTGTGAAATACATTCTCACATCGAATTCTGCCATGGTAAAAAACACAGCTGGGAGAAAACATTTATACAAGCTACTAGAAGGAGCCTGCTAATTCAAGTCATGTGGGATTGCATAATGAATTCATTTCTAAGTATTCTAATATTGCATAATAAAATGCACCTGTAATATAAATTAAAAGATTTTATAATAAGATATACATTGCAAAAACCCCTTGACATTTCAAGTAAACAAAAGATACATATTTGTCACGTTTTTAACAAATGGATGTTCAAACCCTATATTTTCACACATATGCTAATTATTGTACTCTGAATAGCCAATAACTGATTAAAAGGTACTTTGCAGATGTTAAATCTGTGCAAATACATGATCATTTGAAGAATTTAAAAAACTCAATAGCCAAAGGCAGAGAGAGGAAAAAAATCACACTCTAATTACTTTAATAGATAAACTAAAGATACATATTTTCTATGAAACACTAAAACAAATTTGTTTTTTATTACATCTCATGAGCCTATGACTGATATTATTGCATCTAATGTAGGCAAACTGCCTTTAATTTACAAATGTGTGGGTCCCTCTATTTACTGAAATACTGTCCAAAAAGGTAAGTAGGCGAATGTATGTGGTACCAAAAGTAAGACAGTCTTAAAATTGACAAAGTAGCTATAAAATATGAAGTAGTGTCAAAAATGAGCATCTGTATCATCCATGGAAAAATATTACTAAGTACTTTTTTCTTTTATAGGTTGAAGTATTTTATGTTAACATAGTTGTAGGATTAGGTGGAGAGAAGAAACACTTCTTTATGGAGCACTCACAATGCCAAATGTTATCACAAAGAAGATCTATTTATCTATCATCCACCTATTTATCATCTACCTCATAATCTATTTACTCACCCATCCATACATTTATCTACTATCTGCCCATTCTCTCCTACTGTGAGGTTGGTGTTATTTCCCCAATATCACAGATGAAAACAAGCAGAGAAAGTCCATCATATCTGCCCCAATGCCACCAGAGCAGATGGGAACTTGAACCTACATCATCTGGTCCTATGGCTAATACCATCTAAGAGAGCATCTTCAGTGATAATGGCTTTATTTGCAGCGACAAGCCACATAACATTACAATGGGACTCCTGGGTACTGCCATCACCAACAGTCCCTAGGCTCTTAATTGCAGGGGTTGTAACATTTCTGTTAAATTCATATTCACTAGAAACATGCCTGACACATAGAAAGTGAAAGTGAAGTCACTCAGTCGTGTCCAACTCTTTGTGACCCAGTGGACTGTAGCCCACCATGCTCCTCTGTCCATGGGATTTTCCAGGCAAGAGTATCGGAGTGGGTTGCCATTTCCTTCTCCAGAGGATCTTCCCGACCCAGGGATCAAACCCAGGTCTCCAGCATTGTAAGCAAGGCGCTTTACCGTCTGAGCAACCAGGGAAGTCCTATATGTGTTGAGCGTTGAAAACATGCCACCTGGGCTGATTTAAGTACATTATAATCCCAGATATTCCAACAGTCTCCATCTTGTGTAAAACAGTCAAATGGAAAACTGACCTAATACTATTTGGCCAGTTCTTTTCCAATGTCCTTATCATTGAACTAAACATCACCTGATGTTAACTCAATTCACATGAGAACAAAGGGAACTTTCACCTCGTGACTTTCATCCTTGGCAAATGCAATTTCCATATCCTTTTTTTCCACCCCAACATTTATTTCCCAAACACTCAGGAAAATTTCGCTTCTCCTCATTTCAAAACAATGGCAGTCACTGGTTTGGCTTGTAACAATTTTATATCTTCATTGTGTGCTAGTGTGCTTGAAATTCAACACAAAGTAAATAAATTCTATTAGCACGAGGTTGTTATTTTTATCATCCTAGTCACACATGTAGGGAAATGTTACAATTCACAGTGAATGTTGCTGGCATGAATACAGACACCATGAGTAAAGAGACAGATATTTAAAGTGACAGGTGCTTTATGCCATAAGCTTTATCAGGATATACTGGGGAAAGTCCCCTTTTAATTGCGTTCATTGTCCTGATTTGCACAATAATTATTTTCCCTACAGCTACCCCTGCAGGCCATTAAAGTAAAATTTTATTTCAAGTAAAAAAGATCACCAAGGGCTGCCCTGTGTGCGGGCTAGGTTGGTTCAGTCGTGTCCAACTCTTTATGACCCTACGGACCATAGATTATCAGGCTCCTCTGTCTATGGGATTCTCCAGGCAAGAATCCTGGAGTGGGTTGCCATACCCTTCTCCAGGGGATCCTTCTGATCCAGGAATTGAACCTGTGTCTCTTACATCTCCTGCTTTGGCAGGCAGGTTCTTTGCCACTAGTGCCACTAGTGGTAAAGTAAGTCCCTGGGGACCTTCAAATACTACAGTGCTTGGGTCCCATGGTCACTAGCCTATGACTGGACAGCACAGCAGTGAGAAATAGAGAATAAATACCTTTCTCCTCTTCCTCTTAACTAACAAACCCCTCTCTTTTAATGTAGGTGAGGATATTAGATGGTTTTCACACTTGGTGATTAAAAAAATCATTCACTATATTGCAACTGAAGTCTAGAAAATGACTTCATCTCCAAAGTGAGTGAATAGCCAAGAAAAGGCATCAGCAAACTATGGTTTGGGGCCAAATCCATTCCTCCATCTCCTTAGGTATGGCTCACAGACTAGGATTTCTTTTTTCTTTTCATTATTAAAGGGTTTAGTAAAACACAAAAACAAAAAAATATACAACTTTAAAATTTCGGATGTTTACACTTAATTTGGCTCTAATCTATGGCTTGGACCCTTGACGAGGCATGATTACATTTTACTTTTTTATATGAAAGGCTAATTGTTGTATATTTTAGGTTTTATAGGCCATGTACCTTTGTGTTTGTGTTTATTTTTTTTTTAACCCACAACCCCTCAAAATGTAAAACTAACAGAAAGTTTTACTAGGAGGCCACACTAAAGTAGAAACTACATTTGTGAACCAGATTTAGCCACCAGGCAGGCCCTGGCCCTCATAGATGTTTGACCCAAAAAACCAGGATGAAAACTGAATGACTACATGGAGAAAAGTACTCCTTCAACCAAGAATTCTTACCACCAGGATCACCCGCCTTGGACAATTGAAAGAAATAAATATCTACTATCATTGAGTAAGGATGCACACTTAGGTCTATGTATGACAGTAGCTATCTTACCCTAACTTATTCAGAAAGGACAGCTGAGGCAACACTTCCTAAAAGATGGCAGTTAACACAGATCTGAAGGAGAAAGCACAATGGAGATATTTGGGAGAAGGCTTGCAGGACACTTTTTCCTCTCCAAAATGTCCCTAAGACATTTGATTTGTGCCAAAAAGTTCTTGATAGTTGCTCCTGTCAAAAACCATTTTGCATGGACCAGACATGCCCATGAACATTTTGGATCATACCAAATGACCTTTTGTGTGATCCAAGTGTCTTATAGACATTTTGGACAGGCCCAAATGTCTGCTAATCAGAAATGCACCCAAAGCAGAGGCCTTGATTCGAGAACACTACTAAGAGTTTGAGAAACAGAAAGGGGGTGAATAAGTCTGCATTCAAATGACCAGAAGGGAAAATATTGATATGAGGTCACAGAAGAAAGGGGCAACTAGATTTCATAGGTCCTCACGTATGTTTGGCTTTAACTCAGAGAAAAATGGGAAGCCACTGGAGAGTGTCAAGTTGAACACTGACATTAAAAGTCTCTTATTTTAACAGCTTCACTCTGGCTGCCGTACTGAAAACACATAAAGGGGATCAATGGCGGAAATGGGAGACTAGCTGGGAGACTGCTGCAATCATTCAAGGGAAAGATGATGAAGAGTTGGAATAAAATTTCAGCAGTGGATAAAGCAGGACTCGTAGGACTTGCTGAAGGATTGATGGGGTACATGAGAGAAAGAGAGAAGTTTAAGATGACTTCATATATTTCGTACTGGGTGAAGCTGATA
Source organism: Oreotragus oreotragus (assembly GCA_006410675.1). NCBI lineage: Eukaryota > Metazoa > Chordata > Mammalia > Artiodactyla > Bovidae > Oreotragus > Oreotragus oreotragus. Next base: position 419,574 of record SJYX01005318.1, read on the forward strand.
CTGAACTGAAGAAGACAAGAGGAGTAGGTCTGAAAAATATTAGGGGCTGAGTTTTCTGCATGCTGAGTGAGATGTCTGTTGGACATCCAATGGAGATGTCACATTAGCAGCTGTATATAAAACTCTGGAGCTCAGAGGAGATGTTAATGGAATCCCTCTCTTATCTAGGGATTTCCCTGGTGGCTCCTCGGTAAAGAAATCTGCCTGCAATGCACGAGCCACAGGAGACGTAGGTTCAGTCCCTGGGTCTGGAAGATCCCCTGGAGGGCATGCAACCCACTCCAGTATTATTGACAGAGGAGTCTCGTGGTCTACACCCCACTGAGTCACAAATAGTCAGACATGACTGAAGCGACTTCGCACGTATAAATGTGCTAATCTATAATTGTCCTGCAGTATTCCTATGACAGTTTTTATTGCAGAGGAATAAGGCATTTTGTTTGCATTATTTTTCTCTCCTTCTAGTTTGTTTACTCTTCGATGAAAAGACTGATTTACTTTTAAATAAAGTGCAGGTGTGGCTATATCTCAGCTTCTCTTGCCTGGGCAGGAAGTGGAGAGGTTGCTCCAGGTAACTCTTCATTTTCTGAACAGCCTTTTCTGAATTCTGGATATGATACAACTCTATTTTCTATAAGCATCACGTTGATAGATATGGACCGAAAATTCACTTATAGTAAAGCACACGGTATATTTAAATGTATGAATGAAGGCTTTAGCTAATAATCATTTTTCTTCATTCACATTACAAATTGATCCAGGGATTTAGAAAATCATCTTTTAACCCATTCTCTTCTAGAAGACAAGGGCTAAGAAAAAGGAGACACAAATCGGTTACATGATCAAGACTGAACCACAATTATTTTGGTCCTGATTCTTAGCTTTTTAAAAAAATACTGTCATTCAATCTGAAAGTAATTTTAAAAGCCAGGTCTAGAACAACAACTGAAAATTGCCAAGGTAAATCAGTGGCAGGAAAACTAGAAATTGTTTTCAGCTCAGTTCATCAAAGTGTATAAAATTATTTCTCAAACATTAATCAACAAAAAGTGACTTTAATTCAGAAAAGACATGAAAAATGTAAAATATAATCAACACAGACCATGAATAACATAGGGCTTTCTCCTTTCTTTTCATAATTAATTATACAGTGATTTAATTTTATAGCAATCTATGTCATAGCACTTGGCTCAATCTGGCTATTTCACAATATAGATAATTCACATGCCCTAAAGCACTCTGCAACATTTTCCATGTCCTTGGTCAACCCATGGATCTAAGAAAGACAATATCATCCCAAAGGATGTGATCCTGATGGAAATACTTCTCTGCAGCTGAAGCAGTCAGCATACATTGCCAGCCAATGCAGCAGAACCTCGTGTCCCTCCTTGAAGGGAATCTGAATGTCATAGCTCCATGCCTTTCACTAGCAATTTATTATTTCATCACTGACTCAATGGACATGAGTTTGAGCAAACTCTGGGAGATGGTGAAGGACAGGGAAGCCTGGCGTGCTGCATTCCAAGGTGTCATAAAGAGTCAGACATGACTTAGCAACTGAACAAAAACCATTATTTCATTATTCAGGAAAATTATTGAATGCCAACAACGAGCTAGATACTTTAATATGTGTTCTAAATGCATTATCTCATTTAACACTTACAAAAACTCTATGCTCTACAAAAAGCTTTTTATGCTCCACTTTACAGATAAGGAATCTGGAACACAACACTAGATTTCTAAAGGAGACATGAATGGAATTTGGACCTAGGGGCTCTGGCTGCAGTTGGAGAACTTTTTAACCCTCCCATACAATTCCTTACCAAAAAAACATGTAAGACAATAAATCATCTTGAATGTTCCAAATTTATTTTGGTTCAGTGTACTTGTTTCCATTTAGAACTTATTAAGGTGAGTTGCATTTGTATGAAAAAGAAAAATTTCCCTAATTGTGCTATTTAACACAAGAGGATGACCATTGTAGTGATTAATGTTTGATGTCAAAGATAGGACAAATAAAAATAAATACATAGAACCTCATGTGAAAAAAAGAAGCCAATATCTCCATCCAAAAGTGAAACTTATTAAGGTGAGTTGCATTTGTATGAAAAAGAAAAATTTCCCTAATTGTGCTATTTAACACAAGAGGATGACCATTGTAGTGATTAATGTTTGATGTCAAAGATAGGACAAATAAAAATAAATACATAGAACCTCATGTGAAAAAAAGAAGCCAATATCTCCATCCAAAAGTGCTACACATGTAATGAGAGATTAAGAAGGCAGAATGATGGAGGGTTCCTGAAGTAATCTTTCATATCTTACCTCACCAGGTGATAGGAGTAAAAAACAAACAAACAAACAAACAAATATTAATAAAATTGAGCTTTAAGGATCTAATTCTCAATAAAACATCATCAAGCATATTGCCATGGATTTTGCAGGCACTCAGAAATAGCTTACAAATTCAAAAATATACTGTACATCCATTCCCATAGAGAATGTTTTGTACAAACTTTAGCCAATGTTTTTTTGTTATAAATATTAAGGGCTAATTTTTAATGTGATTAGAAAACAAATTATCTAGACACTGAGAACAAACACTGTGAGGACCCCTTTCCCACAGAATATGATAAACGCTAAAGCTATTGAGATGAAGAATGGACAAAGCATATGTATTGGGTATAGAAAAAGCAGACAGGTTACCCTAATGGTTCATTTCTATTTCTGCATTTCTAGAATGAATGGTTAAAAATGATATTAACTAGACAAAGCATGAAATAGATACAGCTTATTAAATCACTGCCACCCATCAACAAGTACTAAAATGCAGCTATTGAATTATAAATGGTTTTACAAATTTCCCTAAAGAATTGAATATAACAGGCAGTCTTTAAAGTAAATGCATTTAAAAATAAAGTGAATGCATTTGAAAAGACTTGATATGTTATAACTACCATATGCCCAAAGAAATTATTTCCAAGATTTTTACATACAACTCTGTTCACACTATTCTTATAAATATATTATTACATCTTCATTACTCAATTCATATACAACAATAAAATAAGTAACACAACTACTCCAAAGAAAATTAAAAATAGAAGTTGACAGAGGCATAGATTTAAATGAACGCTAAATTAACTCCTAGACTTTAGATTGCATATTTGTGTGTGTCTCACGTGTACTTCCTTGGATGCCCAGAAATAGTGCTCTTCTGGAAAGATTTGTGATGTTGTAATGTTCTAATGCTAAGTGTATTGAGAAATCAAAAGCATCCAAGAGGTAACAATGTACGTTTTCAAAACGTACTTTTTCCTCCCAAGTGCTTTTAATGAAAACATGAAAGTTTTACTTCTAACCTTTGCATTAGGACTTGTTCCTAAACATTTTAGCATGCAACTATGACCACCTTGTACTTCACCTTAGAACATTTATTGAACACATAATACGAGCATTATTTTAAGAGAGAGAGTGAAGAAGGCTAGATATTTTTGTCTTTTATGTGCACATCCATTCTCTTCCCATTACCCATTTTCCAGTCCTTGAAATACATCTTCCAAGCTTATTTTCTGTTTTTACCATCATCCTGCCATGCCTCACTCTCCTCTGTGAATTAAATTCATATCCTCGTACATCTAGGTATCACCTGAGTTACTTCAAAATCAAATCTTATCAAAGGGATATTTGGCAATTTCTCAGGAACCTTTCAGTCTAAACACATTATTGCATCTTGCTGTCTCCTCGAGTATCTACCTAACAAGTGACATCCTATCCTCTGAGCTTCTTTCTGCATCAGTGTCCTTCATAATAAGTTATCAAAGGTGAGAGGCTTTTTTATTTAATTCATTTTGCATTACATTTAATCCAGTGGTGCTAATTCTTACTGTGAATAATAGAAAGTCTACTGAAATTCTGTTTCCTAAGGGATCTGAATTTGGGTCTGTCTCCCCAGTTATACATTTTCAAAAATAATAATTGAATAGTGAGCCAAAGAATTCTTTTGAGATCAGAAACATCCTATTTGTCAATTTAGAGTGAAATACCTAAGCTCCTTTCTCCCCATGAGCTCATATTTTTTGCTGCATGGTAAGCCTCCAGTTTGCAGCCTGGCCTATGAAAATGCCACATTCATATTTCTAAACACACCCAAAGATTAGAATAGAAGAGATTTGTGGATGACAAAACACTGCTGTCTGGATTAAGCTCTGTGGGCATGACTCCATGGAAGTCTGCACAGCTGATAAGGGTGGAAATTTAATTTCTGCCTAAATGGAGCCTTCATGGGAGAGTATCTCTCTGAAAATTTCAAAAGTAAAAAGCTGGTGATTATAATTTTACCAAGATGGCCTTTTTATTTTGTATTTCAACTAATGTAGAGTAAAATGTCTTTAAATGGGTTATTTTAATTGCAGGTGTTCTATCCAGAATGTATCACGCTTCTCCAATAGTGCTCAGCATTATTGAACAAAACTCCAAACTTTCTCAGGAATATTCTCTTTGTAATTTGGCAACAGGAGAACACAGTAAAGTAGATTGTAAACAGAGGATGAAAGTCAGTTAAATTTTCCTTCTCAGAGTGTGATCTATCCCATCACCACCAGGATTATTTCATTCCTTTAATACTGGGTGGCCTTTTTCTTATTCTTTATATCAAGAATAAGATATAGAAATATATAAGAATATGAAACAGGTAAAGATAGAGTGAGGATGCTATATTTTCTTTTCTCCCTTTTTAATAAGAATTCTCCTCCAGCTTAAATATAAGCAATTTCATGTAATAAAAACAATTTTATCTCTAACATGCACTGGTTCATGTACCAAAAAGGTGGTTGTATAAGCGGTTCCAACATCACAGTAAATGAAGCTAAAAGAATAGGTAAATGGATGGGTTTGAAAGACTTAGAAAGTCTGCCCTGAGCTTAGGTACTTATTTATATGAGCACAGTGTGAAATTAATGAAGATACATTTGATGGCCAAGATTCCTATTACTTTGAAATACTGTAATGTAGGTAAGTACACAAGAGTGTTTTAAAACACTATTACTGGAATCCATATCTTGTCTTTTCAGGAAATGAATTCAGATTTATTCACTTCATTAATGAGAAACCTAATTCCATTTAAGATTGTGCAAAGCATACTCCAATGATAAGGTGTATACAGCAGTTTTGCTCCAAGCAGTTTAATTCCACCCCTTAAATGGAACAATACTTAAAATGCAATTGTTCCAGAATTTCTTGGCAAATGGTCTTCCTAAGCATTGGCCCAGTTTCTTCATCACTGCATTTAAGTAAGTTCCCAACTTTATCAAGACTTCAGGCTCTTTGTTGCCAAGAAGAAAACCCACTGAAATGGCAAACAATGAGAGTTGGTTTTAAAATAAATTTCGGTTTGCTTAGACGATTTAAAATTTTGTTTGGAAAAAATCAAACATTATTCAAGCATTAAGAATTTGTCAGAGGATCCCTTTTTATGAGCTTTTCAACTGAATTATTGCCTTTGGATTGGAAAATTTTATTTTCATAATCATTGCATTAACTATTCCTTTTATTTTGACAAGTATTTAAGAAGAAAAAAAGTGAAATTTAGCCCAATTACTTCTAAAAAAAAAAAAAAAACTTTTTAGAGACACTAAATGTAGAGTAAGTTGTTATCCCAGAAGAAGTAATTTTTATTGCAAGTCTGGTTTCATATGCCAGAAGACCGTACATCATCCACAAGTGAACTGTGAAATACTTCCTAAGGAAAACAAACAGTGCATTCCTTTGTGATAGTTTGGTGTGCCTTGCTGTGAGTGAATACAAAGTACCAAGCATTTAAAATTTCACTCTGTAGAGATAATTAGTGCTATATAAAAATTTAAGATGAGAGGAAAAAGCTCAGGATTTTCTGTTCAAAATTGTTGCTAAACCTATGGTTCATTTCAGTTCAGTTCAGTCACTCAGTCATGTCCAACTCTGGGACCCCATGAATAATCACAGCATGCCAGGCCTCCCTGTCCATCACCAACTCCCGGAGTTCACTCAAACTCACATCCATCGAGTCAATGATGCCAGCCAGCCATCTCATCCTCTGTTGTCCCCTTTTCCTCCTGCCCCCAATCCCTCCCAGCATCACAGTCTTTTCCAATGAGTCAACTCTTCGCATGAGGTGGCCAAAGTACTGGAATTTCAGCTTTAGCATCATTCCTTCCAAAGAAATCCCAGAGCTAATCTTCAGAATTGACTGGTTGGATCTCCTTGCAGTCCAAGGGACTCTCAAGAGTCTTCTCCAACACCACAGTTCAAAAGCATTAATTCTTCAGTGCTCAGCTTTGTAAAACTGAGCAAATGCTGATAAAGTCCAAGGGTCACATACCTGTAAGATGTTTTGAGAAGTCATCCAGTGTTATAGCCTTTAAAAATAACTCACTTTCATTCTCTGCCTTTGCATGCTAGCTATATGAATCTCTTCTCTATTTTTAAATATTAAATAAACCAAAAAGAAATAATAGTATCATACTCTGACTATCCATTCTATCTTTAAGTCTTTAAAACCTCCTCCTTTACTCTATGTTTAACCCATATCTCAGGTGGTGTATTTTGCCCACTTCTTATCATGCTGGAGAATAGTCACACCATCATCGGTTAGCTAACACTGTGTGTTATTTAAAGCTATTATGAAATCACTTGCTAAATAACCTTGTTTCCAAACTAAACAATCCCAATTCTTTCAACCTATCCTCAAAGGTCCCATTTTACAGTCTTTAATCATCTCTGTGGCTCTTCTCTGAATTCCCTGCTAGTTCCCAATGTCCCTAAGAGGCTTAGGAACTCAAAACTCAGTAATAATTTGTCTCTCTTTCATCTGTTGTCATGTGGTGGGAGTTGTGGATTTGGTTTCTCCTATGACCTAAATTATAGACAACTTAAGGGTAACATTGCGTTTCTTTGTTTAAGAAGCATTTTTGCTGATAGTATTTCCTACAGAATTAGGTATATCACAAATGGTAGCACATTTGTTTTTTGCTTTGTCTTATTTTATTTATCGTAGTAGCCTCATTATCATTAAGAAGAGAAGAATTATGGCTGTTATATAAGCTTATTCAGGTACTCTGAGCTCTTTTCTTATTTTGATCTGCCCTATAAAAGTCAAAGTCTCACCTGTCTGTTTATAAGCCTCTAGAAACAAGTTCTTTATAACAAATGTCAGTTTTGACCTTAAGTTTTATATTTATCTTTGAATGTATTAAAAAGAAAATAGGTATTCAGAGTAAATATTTGGCAACTTCTTTTTAAGAATTGAAATGCATGATCTTGTCAATCCAAGCTACACAAAAGACATATGAATGGGAAAAAAATCCAAAACATTGATTTCTCCTTGAATTATGTGTGCTTGTCTTAAAACTGGCTACTTGGAACATATGGCCAAAGCCAGCACACACAAGTAGCATTTAATAATTTTGAAAAAAGACTTAAGAAAGAAATAGATGGCCTATTGAGCATGGAATCTAGACTCGAATGTAATAATGGTAAGTTGTAGAAGATACGATGGTGACCCTGCCTCATGGAGTTTCATACAGAATTCACTCTTTGGAGGGATGGACAGAAAATATTGGCGTGTGTTGAAAGGAATAAAAGGAATAATCATAGCAATACTTTATGCAGCCTAAATTATTTATTAAAAATACTTTCAAAAGTTATATTCACAGAAATCAGAGCTTCATTGCTTATTGAGTATATTTACAGATTCTGAGTTATACATCAAGGCTATACAGTTTATCCATTAAACATTTATATATTGAGTACTCATAATATGGTGGCGGCTGCATTAGATTTTGGAGACATAGCAATAAACAAAACAGACAAAATCTCTGCCACTGTGCAATCTAAGTTCTACTTATAGAATAGTTTATTAAAGTAGAAAATACAGAATTCATTAGTAGATTGTATGTAGCAGAAAGAAAGGAAAAGATAAAGCATATAGAAGACAGGAATGCCAGGGATGGGCAGGTTCATTTTTTTTATATAAGGTGGTTAGGAAAGTTCTGTCTTCTATGATACCATATCAGCAGAAATCTAGAGAGTTGGACTGTGAAGAAAGCTGAGCACCGAAGAATTGATGCTTTTGAACTGTGGTGTTGGAGAAGACTCTTGAGAGTCCCTTGGACTGCAAGGAGATCCAACCAGTCCATTCTGAAGGAGATCAGCTCTGAGATTTCTTTGGAAGGAATGATGCTGAAGCTGAAACTCCAGTAGTTTGGCCACCTCATGCGAAGAGTTGACTCATTGGAAAAGACTCTGATGCTGGGAGGGATTGGGGGCAGGAGGAGAAGGGGACGACCGAGGATGAGATGGCTGGATGGCATCACGGACTCAATGGACGTGAGTCTGAGTGAACTCCGGGAGTTGGTGATGGACAGGGAGGCCTGGCGTGCTGTGATTCATGGGGTTGCAAAGAGTCGGACACGACTGAGCGACTGAACTGAACTGAAATGAAAGGAAGTCAGGGAATTTTTTTTTTTTTTGAACTCTAGGAAAAGACAGGTTTTAGCACCAGAAACAGCAAGTGCAAAAACTGTGAGGCTAGAATATAGTTGATGTGTTCAAACAAATCAAAAAAGACAGTGGGACTGGAGAAGAGTCAATGAGAGAGAAAGAAAGGGAGGATTTGACAGCAGAGAGTGGAGGCCGGATCGGATCATGCAGGATCTTTTAACCTCGTGGTAATAATTTTGGCTTACAGAGGAGGCCTGGCGTGCTGTGATTCACGGGGTTGCAAAGAGTCGGACACAACTGAGCGACTGAACTGAACTCAACTGAACTGAATGCTAGATGTCCAAGATAGCTTACTCTCATTGGTAGGATGCTTCAGTTCTTTATTAGTTATTTAGCAGAATGCCTCAGTTTCTCACCATACACCTCTCCACAGAACAGCCTGGCTCCCCATAAGCAAGAAATCCAAAAGAAAGAGACAGAAGCCACCATGCCTTCTACATTGAAGGAATCATTGGGTACCATTTTCGAAGCCTGCTACCACAGGACTTTATCTGGATCATGATTCAAGCAAAGTTTAAAACACACACGCACACACACACACACTTAAGATAATTAGAAATTTGGAGGCTTAGTTAATACTAGATGATATTAGGGAAGTATTGTAAATTTTTTGTGTTATATTAATTTTTAAAGATCCCTATTTTTTAGAGATGTATATGGAAATATTTAGAGATGTAACAATATAATATCTGGGATATAAGTTAAAATATTAAGAGAGAGAAACTAAGTAGTAGTATAAACGAAGATGAATTGGTTATCAGTTGATAACTATTGATGCTCAGTGGTAGATATATCAGAGATCATTACTCTACATACTTTTATACTATTACATATGCTTAAAGTTTTCCACAATAAAAAAGTTTTTTAAAGACATCCTAAGTAGAGTAGAAGACAAGACATAGGCTTTGTTATCTTTACAACCCATATTACTAGGAAAGGAATTAATACTCAAATTGTGTAAAGAATTACTACAATTTAAATTTTTAAAAAATAGATAATGCTCGTAACAACCACACTATAAACATCATTCATAAATGAGGAAACCTGAAGACATGCTCAGCCACATGCTCGTTAGTATTTCACATCCACCACATAAAAATTTTAACGTCTGACAATATTACCAGAACACTTATACATTACTGGTTGGAGAACAAATTGGTATATCCATTTGGAAAACAATTTGGCATTATCTAGTAAACATTTTAAAAACACATGTTTTTTATGACTCAGGAAAAATGTATATCAGGGTATATGAGCAATAAAATTCTTAACAGTATTATAAAAGTAAAAAATGGAAACAACCCAACTGTCTATCAATAGTAGAGTGGTTAAGTATATTACATATACAGTAGAATACAACAGTGGGGAAAATGTATCACAAATCCATGGACATGGATGACTGTATGACAGTGTGAATAAAAAGGCAACTCACAGAAGAATAATACAGTAGGATTTCACTTCTATAAATCAAAGAATCAATAAAAGTAAACAATATTTTGAGTACTAGCATAAGAAGAAAATCTATAAAGCAACAGAATGATAACCACAAAATCAAGGTAGTGATCATGTCTTGCTACAGAAAGAAAGGAATGGACTAAGGCAGGGGAATGCAAGGAATATAAAAGTAGTGTGATTATACATGCTGATTTACTCATAACAGTCCTGTTTGCCTATTTTCCTGGTGTAATAATGAATAGCACTCTTTCTCTCTCAAAAGTGTCCCAGTTTGGATAATAAAATATATGTTCATCATTTTTAAAGTATCTTTTTTCCCTTTAACCTAGATGGAGGGTATTGTATAATTCTTCCTTAAATCATATAGTTCAGTTCAGTTCAGTTGCTCAGTCATGTCCGACTCTTTGTGATCTGATGAACCACAGCGTGCCAGGCCTCCCTGTCCATCATCAACTCCCGGAGTCCAACCAAACCCATGTCCACTGAGTCGGTGATGCCATCCTACTATCTCATCCTCTTTTGTCCCCTTCTCCTCCTGCCCTCAATCTTTCCTGGCTTCAGGGTCTTTTCAAAGTGTCAGCTCTTTCCATCAGGTGGCCAAAGTATTGGAGTTTCAGCTTCAACATCAGTCCTTCCAGTGTACACCCAGGACTGAACTGCATTAGGATGGATTGGTTGGATCTCCTTGCAGTCCATGGGACTCTCAAGAGTCTTCTCTAACACCACATTTCAAAAACATCAATTCTTCGGTGCTCAGCTTTCTTTATCGTCCAATTCTCACATCCATACATGACTACTGGAAAAACCATAGCCTTGACTATACGCACCTTTGTTGACAAAGTAACGTCTCCGCTTTTCAATATGCTGTCTAGGTTGGTTATAACTTTCCTTCCAAGGAGTAAGTGTCTTTTAATTTCATGGCTGCAGTCACCATCTGCAGTGATTTTGGAGCCAAAATAAATAAAGCCTGACACTGTTTCCACTGTTTCCCCCTCTACTTCCCATGAAGTGATGGGACCAGATGCCATGATCTTCATTTTCTGAATGTTCAGCTTTAAGCCAACTTTTTCACTCTCCTCTTTCACTTTCATCAAGAAGCTCTTTAGTTCTTCTTTACTTTCTGCCATAAAGGTGGTGTCATCTGCATATCTGAGGTTATTGATATTTCTCCCGGCAATCTTGATTCCAGCTTGTGTTTCTTCCAGCCCAGCGTTTCTCATTATGTACTCTGCATAGAAGTTAAATAAGCAGGGTGACAATATACAGCCTGTCTCTTATACACATCTAGATGTGTATAAGAGACAGCCTTAATAAACATTGTGGATTTCCTGTGAATTTTATTTGAATTCTCGCCATTAGACAAAAAAATGCCCATAAATATCTTCCATATAAACCCTTCTCTACTTTGGGCTTTTGATGCACCACACCCTTAAAATTCTTAGAAGCCCTGGAATTTGAGAGATTTGTCAGGCACACTCTTTATGTTGAATAAAACACTGAACCCCCACACTAGATCTTTCTGAGCTCTTAAAGGGCTTTAAAACTACATCCCCAACTTCATATTTTCCTGTTAGTGTTTTGCATTTGTTCTTGTTCTGAGCCGTTTACTAATTTTAACATCATTTGTCACCTACAGAGACTGGGAATCTTCAGATCCCCAAAGTTCTGGCTCCTTTTTGTTTGATGGTTCTTCCTTTAACTTCTCTCTCCCCTCTCACATTTTACTATAACCAACAATGAAAAACCAAGTGACATGTTCAACACTACTCTGGCTGGAAATTGCCTTAACCAAGTCATCCTGTTCATTAGGCATATTTTCTACTTTGCACATAACCGCAGATGACAAATCTCAACCTTCTGCCACTTTGTTAAGACCTCATCTGCAGCCTCCTCAAAGTTATTATGCATTTATAAATAATTTCTTCAAACGTTCACTAATGCTTTCCAAGTCCCTCCACCTTTTGCCCACTGTACTTGAAAGCCACTCCCTTTTTTTTTTCGTCTCCACCAACGGCATTTAGGATCATATTTCTCCAACCAAGGATCGAACCTGTGTCCCTTGCAGTGGAAGCACAGAGTCTTAACCACTGAACCACAGAAGTCCCAGTCACTATAATATCTGTGGTTTTTGTTATGTCACAACCCCGCTTTCAGGTACCCAAATCTCTGTTACTTTTTTATCACTTTATAGCCAAACTATCCACCAAACATAACTTTTAAAGCAACAAACATTTCTGTCTCATGCAGTGTCTGAGGGTCAGAAATCCAGGAGTGACTTAGCTGAGTGATTGTGGCTCACTGTCTCTTATGATGTAACAGTCCAGCTGTCAGTTGGGGCAAAAATCATTTAATGCCTTAAATAATGCTAGATGCTAGCATCTAGCTGCCATAAAGCTACTACTGTGGGCAGGAATCCTTCAGAAGAAATGGAGTAGCCATCATGGTCAACAAAAGAGTCCAAAATGCAGTACTTCGATCCAAGCTCAAAAATGACAGAATGATCTCTGTTCATTTCCAAGGCAAACCATTCAATATCACAGTAATCCAAGTCTATGCCCCAATCAGTAACACTGAAGAAGCTGAAGCTGAATGGTTCTGTGAAGACCTACAAGACCTTTTAGAACTAACACCCAAAAAAGATGTCCTTTTCATTCTAGGGGACTGGAATGCTAAAGTAGGAAGTCAAGAAACACCTGGAGTAACAGGCAAATTTGGCCTTGGAATGTGGAATGAAGCATGGCAAAGACTAATAGAGTTTTGCCAATAAAATGCACTGGTCTTAGCAAACATCCTCTTCCAACAACACAAGAGAAGACTCTGCACATGGACATCACCAGATGGTCAACACCAAAATCAGATTGATTATATTCTTTGCAGCCAAAGATGGAGAAGCTCTATACAGTCAACAAAAACAAGACCAGCAGCTGACTGTGGCTCAGATCATGAGCGCCTTATTTCCAAATTCAGACTTAAATTGAAGAAAGTAGGGAAAACCGCTAGACCATTCAGGTATGACCTAAATCAAATCCCTTATGATTATACAGTGGAAGTGAGAAATAGATTTAAGGGACCTCTATCCATGGGATTTTCCAGGCAAGAGTACTGGAGTGGGGTGCCATTGCCTGTTTATTAACACACTGAAAAACAAATGTTTCAAAATCTAGCAGAGGGTCAAATAATACCCATAAAGTACTGAATACTGATTACTTCTTGAGATGTCTACAGCTATAGTAATGCAATGGGGAAATATTTGTGATTTTTATTGGAAAAAAAATCATTGGTACTTCTGATAACACTGGTTTGTTGCCTATGTTCACAGTTGAAAGAAATGCTAAATTTCACTTAGAGCTGCGCAAAAATTAAGTTATAATATTTTTGCCATCAAAGTTCACAGAACTCTGTTTTACGACCTTAATTCATAGACTTCCTGACATCTGTTTTACTTCAGAGAGGTCATATTCCTTAGCCTCTCACTTTCTGGTTTGGGATTACACTCAGAATGAAAAAATATATCTCTATGCGATGAACTTGAATGAGGAATATGTTAGAATGACTAGGTATACACATAGACAATGGGAAGCTCAGAAGTGCTTTACATTGTTTTATTTAAGAGGTTCAAAACTGATTCCAAACGTGTACTGCCACGTGCAGTTATTCATAAAAGAATTCATTATTGATACCACAATATCCTACAGTATACTATTTGTCAATACCTGCAGCAATGCAACAATCAAAAAAGAAAATTCAAATAGCTGGATACCTGAAAGTTTCATTGCCTAAAGGCAAAACATCTGACAACCTTTTGCTTTGCCTTTCTCATGATTTGATGTCCCAGCAGAACAGCTGGGGAGCCTAATTCTGACCAACAAGGAAGAATTGCTTGGCTAATTGGAAGCGACAGAAATCTTGGGAGTAAACAACCACACACCAAGGATAATTATAAGAAGGTAACATGGGCCTTAAAATATAGTGTCAAGAAACCTGAAGCTCCCAAACGAAGTGAGACTTGCAAAAAAAAAATTGCTAAAAAAAGGCAAAGAAGTGGCTTTTAAAAATTCTATTCAAAGGCAGAAGGTTAAGAAAGGGAAAGCCCACTTACAGCTTCTGTTGTAAGGTTAGAGCTGAGAGAGAAAGCAGACTCCTTAAATATTGTTTTCTTCATTCTCTACAAAGGAAAATGAGAAGCAGATTGACATAGCAGAAAAACTCTGTATATTTGTGAGGTCAGGCAAACTTGGATATAATTTTCTGTTTCAGTACTCAGTTATATTAACCTGGGTCTCCTTGTCCCCATCTGTAAAATGGAGATAAGTATTTCTTTCTCATAGGACTGTTCTGAGTAACGGAAGTAATGCATTCAGAACACTGAACCAGGCTCATAGTAGTGACTCAAGTAAAGAGGAACTTACTAATATTAGTTAAGAGTAGTATAAATAGTGATAGGAAACAGTCCTCTTCCCAAATAGAAGGAATTGTAAGAAAGTGCCTAACAGTTCCAATTTAGAATCCATCATCTGATATGAATTGCTTGTATTGCACAAAATTGTACATTTTGGGGATGGAAGGGCAAGGGGTACAAATAAGACCTGAGCATTTTCCCCATCTTTGAGGAATTATGGAAAACAGAATATTGCTAGAACGACATGGGCAAATGTCTGCTTTCAGGGTGACACGTGGAATTCTGAAACCTGGAATTTTGGGGGCTGTTTCTCCCCGTTAGTGTAATATTCATTTGCCCAGGGAAGGGGGAATTAAAATAAAATAAAATAAAAAAAAACTGAAACAAAGGAGTAGATTGAATTTTCCAAAGAAGCGCACAATGTGAAGGCACAGTCTTCAAAGCTAAGGTGATGAAGAAAGAACAGATTTCTTGAATTTCCTCAAAACTTCAAGAGATAAAACTTAAAAATAAGAAGGAAATAAATTGCATCCTTAAGCAAGATGTAGTGGGTTGAATAGTAGCACCCAAAAAGATAATGCCCATGTCTCAAGCCCTGGAACAGTGTGAATGTTACCTTATTTAGAAAAAGGGTCTTTGCAGATGTGATTAAGTTAAGGATCTGGAGATGAAGAGATCAGTCACCCTGGACTGTCTGATTGGCTGTAACTTCAATGCCGAGTATCTTTATGTGACAGGCTGAAGAGGAGACACAGGGAGGAGGCGGCAGTGAGACGGTGAGGCTGAGATTGGAGTAATACAGCCACAAGTGAAAACGCGCTGGCACCTCCCAGGCACTGGGAGGGGCGAAAAGCAGATGCTCTTACTAACTCCTCCAAAAGTGCATCCCTGCTGACGCTGTAATTTCAGATTTCTGGCCTCAGAACGGTAAGAGAATACGTTCCTATGCTTTTAAGCCATGAGTGTGTGGTAATTTGTTAGAGCAACCCTACAAAGTTAATACAAAGAGTTTAAAGGGAATCTCAGTATTAGTTTTCCGTGGATTGGAGGGAATGGGGGCTTGTGAAACGGATGCTGGAGGGTGAAGAAGGTCTAAGGGACTCCTTGGAGGAAATACATGAAGCAGGATGGAGTTAGCAAATTACAGATCTCACAGTCTGCTTTGACAGTGTGTGTCAGAGTTTGGAAGAGACCTGACAGGGTTACCATGCTTTAATAGAACCAGAAAACCATGTGGCAGAATATTCTAATAGTCAAAGAGTATTTCATGTCTTCAGACAGTTTGTTGGATTGACAAATGCTTCTCCCTCCCCACTCTCTTGATCTGTAGCAGGAGTTACAGCTGTCTGTATGCCAATACTTTTCATAACAGTGTACAAACTATTCATAGGAAAAGGTACTTTTCAATAGTCGCAGGCAGTCTCATACTCTCAGAAATAGAGAAAAGATCATGGACAACTAAGGGAGTTCCAGGGATATAGTATGGAAATCCACATGATTTGGAAACCCTGCCTTCAGTCTTGACTTGATTGGGACTTTATTCATTCAGTTGAGAGTCCCTAACACATCTAATCCTCCACCAGGAGTACTCTAATCTTAGGCAGGAATCTAAAAGGAAATAACAGGATGCTCCGGGAGCATCTATAAGAGAAAAAAGTGAAAGTGAAAGTCGCTCAGTCATGTCCGACTCTATGCGATCCCGTGGACTATACAGTCCATAGAATTCTCCAGGCCAGAATACTGAAGTGGATAGCCTTTCCCTTCTCTGGGGACCTTCCCAACCCAGGGATCGAACCCAGGTCTCCCTCATTGCAGGTGGATTCTTTACTAGCTGAACCACAGGGGAAGCCCAAGAATACTGGAGTGGGTAGCCTATCCCTTCTCCAGTGGACCTTCCCAACCCAGGAATCGAACTGGGGTCTCCTACATTGTAGGCGGATTCTTTACCAACTGAGCTATCAGGGAACCCCATAAGAGAAAGCCACAGTCAATCAAATACAGTATGGGTTTATCAACCAGACTTTCTCTAATTTTATTTTCTTCCTGACAGGGTTTCTAGACCTGTGCACCAATAAAATGCAGTACACAATATTTATCTGTGCCCAACAAGCATTACTGACATTTTTCATCATAAACTCACAAGTAAATTGGGGAGGAAGCAGGGCTACAAGATAGCACCTTCAGGCAGTGGCTTAATACTCAAAGGGTACTGACTCCTGGAGGCACTCAGCCTCTCCAGAGGTTTTTAGTGTAGAACTACTGTTCCTATATGGCTCAACACTGTATTTCACTGACTTGAGAAAACCCATACCTATCTAACTTTTATCCAGTTCAAAGTTGGGAAGGGTAGGGGCTTTAACAAACTTTAGAACAGCTTGATGTTGACTCTGGGCTAAATTCTAGATAGTCATAATTAGAATTTTAAAAATTGGGGGAGTCCATAACCATACAGACCCAGCAAACTAATAGAAAGTTTTTAAGTTTATTTACTCATTTAGATATCATAAAATTAGGGAACATCTGGGACTTCCAGCGTGTGAAGTGGCTAAGACTCAGAGCTCCCATACAGGGGGCCCAGGTTCAATCCCTGGTCAAGGAACTAGATCCCACATGCTGTAACTGAGGGTTCATGTGCTACAACTGAAAGATCCCACATGGCTGCAACTAAAGATCCTGCGTGCCATAGCTAAGATCCAGTGCAGCCAAGTAAATACATTTAGGGAAATCTATCCTCTGTATATGTTTCCATCAGGCTTCAGAAAGCTGATGAAGGTGTTGCCCTCGGATTACAATAGCTTGAAATCTGGCAGATGAAACAGACTTGTAAGGAGATAAGATATATTACAATATAAATGTTCATTGTAAGACCTGATATTTAGAAAAAAATGTTTTAAAGTTAACTATATTTAATTGTTTGGGATGGACTGACATTAGCACCTGTAAAGCATATCTAATAGTTTAATAAGATGGACGAAACAATATTTGCTAAGTATCAGTGGGCGGATACTCTTCTAGCTCATACAAGTTTATCTTCTAAAAATTAGCGATGACTTAAACACCCTAAGGAGGAAACACAAATAGCCAATAGAGATGTGCGCATGCATGCTAAGTCGCTTCCATCGTGTGTGACTTTTTGTGACCTTATGGACTATAGCCCACCAGGCTTCTCTGTCCATGGGATTCTCCAGGCAAGAATACTGGAATGGGTTGCCATTTCCTACTTCTAGGGATTTTCCCAACCCAGTTATTGAACTTGCATCTCTTATGTTTTCTGCCTTGGCAGGCAGGTTCTTTATCACTAGGAAATGTTTACCACTAGGAAATGTTTACCACTAGGAAGTAGAGATATAAAATAGAGATATAAAAACATTAAAAAATTCATTCTCAATTAAAAGCAAATCAGAACAACAAGTTTGAAAAAATCAAAAAATGATAGTATTCCATGCTTGTAAAGGTGTGGTGAAATGGACACATAAACTGCTAGAGTACATTTATAAACATTTTAAGTATATAAAGTGGCAACTTTGTGGAAAGTTATAGTAAGACAAGTCATACTATGTAATGCAGCTATTTTCTTCTAGGAGTCTACTTTTAGAAATAATCTGAAATATATACATAAAATATACATAAGGAAGCCCCACAATAACATTAATAAAAAATTAAGATAAAATTTTTAATGTACAGTCATAAAATGGAATGTCATAATTAGAATCATGTGTCTTATGAGAATATAATATTGATATTATATTGTTTTATATATATATTATATTGTTTTATATAAATATTATATTGTTTTATATAATATCATATTATATTCAACTAGGAGGCTAGGGATCATGATTTCTCACTGTAAACCTTGTGTGCTAAGTCACTTTAGTTCAGTTCAGTTCAGTCGCTCAGTCGTGTCTGACTCTGCAACCCCATAAATCACAGCACACCAGGCCTCCCTGTCCATCACCAACTCCCAGAGTTCACTCAGATTCATGTCCATCGAGTCAGTGATGCCATCCAGCCATCTCATCCTCGGTCATCCCCTTCTCCTCCTGCCCCCAATCCCTCCCAGCATCAAAGTCTTTTCCAATGAGTCAACTCTTCGCATGAGGTGGCCAAAGTACTGGAATTTCCGCTTTAGCATCATTCCTTCCAAAGAACACCCAGGACTGATCTCCTTTAGAATGGACTGGTTGGATCTCCTTGCAGTCCAAGGGACTCTCAAGAGTCTTCTCCAACACCACAGTTCAAAAGCATCAATTCTTCGGCGCTCAGCCTTCTTCACAGTCCAACTCTCATCCTAGAGTTTCATGCTCTGAGACATTCCTAAGGAAGTATGGACCGTTTTACATGACCACTGGAAAAACCATAGCCTTGACTAGATGGACCCTAGTCAGCAAAGTAATGTCTCTGCTTTTGAATATACTATCTAGGTTGGTCATAACTTTCCTTCCAAGGAGTAAGCATCTTTTAATTTCATGGCTGCAATCACCATCTGCAGTGACTTTGGAGCCCAAAAAAACAAAGTCTGACACTGTTTCCACTGTTTCCCCATCTATTTCCCATGAAGTGATGCAACTGGATGCCATGATCTTCGTTTTCTGAATGTTGAGCTTTAAGCCAATTTTTTCACTCTCCTCTTTCACTTTCATCAAGAGGCTTTTTAGTTCCTTTTCACTTTCTGCCATAAGGGTGGTGTCATCAGCATATCTGAGGTTATTGATATTTCTCCTGGCAATCATGATTCCAGCTTGTGTTTCTTCCAGTCCAGCGTTTCTCATGATGTGCTCTGCATAGAAGTTAAATAGCACTTCAGTCATGTCCAACTCTTTGTGACCCTATGGACTGTAGCCTACCAGGCTCCTCTGTCCAGGGGACGTTCCAGGCAAAATACTGGAGTACATTGTCATGCTCTCCTCCAGGGGATCTTCCAGACCCAGGGATTGAATCTGCATCTTTTTTGTCTCCTGCATTGGCAAATGAGCTCTTTACCACTAGCACCACCTAAGAAGCCCATAAACCTTCTCAAATATTTTGAATTTTGTGCCGTATGAATGTAACATATCCAAAAAAGAAACAATTTTAAAATAAAATATTTAGCCTAAATTTTTTAAACTACACTTACAAATATTTCTAATGATGGAAGGAAATACACTAAGTGAAAAGCAAGAATAATTTATTAAAACCGTAGTGAATTCATATAATTGGAAAATGCCTATATAATTCTGGCTGTGTGACTAGAAACATTTTGTTCAGTATTTTTCACTCTAAGAAATCTAGGACAAGTTTACACACAAGCATGGTTGGTAAACAAGCTCATCTAAGAATGACTGGAGGGAATGTGAATGTTTGGCCTGGAGTTTATGTGTGAGAGCATAATGGCTGTCTTCAAGTACCTGAAGTGCTGTCCTAAGGAAAAGGGTCCGTACTTCCTTAGGAATGTCTCAGACGATGAAACTAGACCCAGTGACAAGAGCTCTAGTAAGCCATTTCAGGTCAACGTCAAAGCAGTAACAAACTTGTTTATTTGTTTTAGGCCATTTTAGCTCAATGTCAGGAAACACTTTCTAATGGAATGGGGCAAAAAATGAGTGAATTTCCAGTCACTTGAAGGATTCAAGCATAAATTGTCACCTACTTCTCTGGACATTATGGAAGAGATTCAAGTATCAGAAGTGTGGCTTTTGGTAAAATTCCAACTGTGTGAAAAGTCATTTAACCTTTCTGGGACAGTTCTCTGTAAAATGGGGAAGTTTGACTAAATTATCTCCATGTTCCTTTTGAATTTTAAATTGTTTTGATTCTGCATTGGGGTAATTACATTTGACTGATTTTTCCAGATTTACTTTATCACAACCTCTTATCACTTGAAATACATCACACTATTCCTGTAAGAATTGATTTAGATGTTTAAAAAAATTTATACAAATGCAAAACTTTATGTAAGACATTATTGTGGTTCAACTTCATTTGCCAGTAGGAAAATGCATATTAACACCACAATGAAATAATGCTACACACCTATTAGAATGGCTAAAATAAAAAATACTGATTATACCAAGTGCTGACAAGACATGGACTAGCTATGTCTCTCATACTTTGCTGAGGGGAATGTAAAATGGGACAGCCACTCCAGAAACAGCTGGTAGTTTTTTACAAAGTTAAATATATACTTATCACAAAACCCAGTAATCCAACTACTGGATATTTACTCTAGAGAAATGAAAACTTACATTTACTCAAAAAATCTGTACATAAATGTTCAAATCAGCCTTATTTGTTACAGCTAAAAACTGGAAACCACCCAATACTCTCCAATAGGTGAATTAATAAACTATGGTACATCCATATCATGGAACACTATTCAGCCATAAAAAGAACAAATTTGGTACATGCAACAGTTTGCAGGGATCTCAAAGCCATTGCGCTGATGTAAATCAGCCTCAAAAAGTTATGACTCCATTTATATAACATTCTCAAGATGGCAAAAGTACAGTGATGGAGAAGAAATAAGTGGCGCCAGGATTTAGGGGTGGGGGAGGGTATAACTATTAAGGGGTAGTACGAGGAAATTACTTTGGGGTAGCAGAATAATTTTAAGAATTTCATATCCTAATTGTGGTGATCACTATGCTAATCTATTACACATGATAAAGTTTTATACTGCTGCTGCTGCTGCTAAGTCGCTTCAGTCTTGTCCGACTCTGTGTGACCCCATAGACGGCAGCCCACCAGGCTCCTCCGTCCCTGGGATTCTCCAGGCAAGAGCACTGGAGTGGGTTGCCATTTCCTTCTCCAATGCATGAAAGTGAAGAGTGAAAGTGAGGTCTCTCAGTTGTGTCCGACTCTTAGCGACCCCATGGACTGCAGCCTATCAGGCTCCTCCGTCCATGGGATTTTCCAGGCAAGAGTACTCGAGTGGGTTGCCATTTATACAACTATACACCCAAAAGAGAATGATGTTTATCAAGAAAATTTGTTTCATTTTCCACTTTGTTTAAACTGATTTTTTATGTTTGACTTTGGAATGTCTTATAAGCAATAATATTAAATGGTTTTCATGTGAAACTTTTTTTATTGACACGTGCCATAGAAATAAAGGTGTGAGGTGTATTTCTGTTCAATTCAGTCACTCAATTGTGTCTGACTTTTTGACCCCATGGTATTAAGTCAATTAATTATTTATTTTCTTAATAGTGCTTTTATTCTTTTTATTTAAAAGAATAAAATGGTCAAACATGAAAGTAAATTCAGGTAAAGCTCACTTTTATTTATATTTCATTCTTATTTTAAAATTTTACTGTCTCGTTTTTAAGGAAGCCTCTGAAAAAATATTTTTACATAAATTTTCACAGCTCACTCAAATGTGATCTGTATTTAAACTATTTATCTTATGATTTGAGAGACTGTTTACACCTTGCTGGATTCTACTTTAGCTGCTAATTCTCTCTGTTTATACTGGACTAAATTTAGTTCCAATCAAATTGTACACAGAATTCCAATCAAATAAACACAGAAGCTTAAAATTAATTCCTCTCCTAGGATAAGATCTACACAGAGAGTTTGTCCCAAGAGTGAATTTCTTGTGGATGTCTGTCAAACAGAATGAAGTAAGTCAGAAAGAGAAAAATATATATTGTATATTAATGCCCATATGTGGGAAAATGGTACAAATGAACCTCCTTGCAGGACAGGTACAGAGACCAGACGTAGACTGGGGCACAGCGGGGAAGGGGAGGGTGGGCCAAACTGGGCGAGGAGCATCGACATATATACACGACCATGGGCGAAAGAGAGCTAGTGGGCGGCTGCTGTCTATCGCAGGGAACTCAGCTCGGTGCTTTGTGATGACCTGGAGGGGGGAATGGGGCAGTGACTGAGAGAGACTCACGAGGGCAGGGATATATGTACACAAATAGCTGACTCACTTCGTTGTATAGAACTAACACAACATTGTGAAGCAATTATATTCCAATTAAAAAAATATATATAAATGAACAAAAAATATAAACACAATTTTTAAAGGACTATGGTTTTTCCTGTGGTCATGTATGGATGTGAAAGTTGGACTGTGAAGAAAGCTGAGTGCCGAAGAATCGATGCTTTTGAACTGTGGTGTTGGAGAAGACTCTTGAGAGTCCCTTGGACTGCAAGGAGATCCAGCCAGTCCATCCTAAAGGAGATCAGTCCGGAGTGTTCATTGGAAGGACTGATGCTAAAGCTGAAACTCCAGTACTTTGGCCACCTCATGCGAAGAGTTGACTCATTGGAAAAGACTCTGATGCTGGGAGGGATTGGGGGC
>SJYX01005318.1:442384-455529 GCA_006410675.1 Oreotragus oreotragus
AAGACTCTGATGCTGGGAGGGATTGGGGGCAGGAGGAGAAGGGGACGACCGAGGATGAGATGGCTGGATGGCATCATGGACTCGATGGACGCGAGTCTGAATGAACTCCGGGAGATGGTGATGGACAGGGAGGCCTGGCGTGCTGCGATTCATGGGGTCGCAAAGAGTCGGACACGACTGAGCGACTGAACTGAACTGAAAAATTATGTATGCTGTGACCACATTTACATGTATAATTATATGTTTACCTACAAATACATTTTAATATAACAAAAACAATAAAAAAGACTGTCTCTCATACAATGATCCTTATGGACACTAAAATATTACTGTCTCTCACATAGTGTAAATATGTTCTTGTGGCTAAAATGACCAGTGTTCAATATTTTCAATTTTTTTTCCTGGATATGTAAAAGTTTATATTTCTTAGTTCTGCAAGTGAGGCGGAACCGTGTGGCTTGTTCTATCAATGAACAGTGGCCAGAGGTGGAGCGTTACTTCTACACCAAAGCATTTACAAGTCAGCACGGATTTCACCACGCTGTCTTTCCTGGCACAAAGAACCCTGAGGCATCATTAAGAAGGAGTTACCAGAGAAAGGAAGCCATCTGGAATGCTGAGCCACTGCATAAAGCGCTGCTCTGGAGAAACTCCTGGACTCCAGCAGATTTGCCCAAGTAAGAAACTTTTATGTGAGACGTCTCTGAGATTCTGGCATAGTTTACTACTGCAGCATTCCCTGCTGCTGCTGCTGCTGCTGCTAAGTCGCTTCAGTCGTGTCCGACTCTAGGCGACCCCATAGACGGCAGCCCACCAGACTCTGCTGTCCCTGGGCTGGAGTGGGTTGCCATTTCCTTCTCCAGTGAATGAAAGTGAAAAGTGAAAGTGAGGTCGCTCAGTCGAGTCCCACTCTTAGCGACCCCATGGACTGCAGCCTACCAGGCTTTTCCGTCCCTGGGATTTTCCAGGCAAGAGTACTCAAGAGGGATGCCATCGCTGTCTCCGGCAGCATTCCCTAGCCTAAACTAAAAAGCTGAATCTGTATACTAACTCCGCCTATATCAAAGGTTGTCATGGCCTTTTCTGTTTTCCATACATCGGATAATAGTTATAAATTACAGCTTTTCTAATATTTAATATAATTAGGCTTTTAATTAAAAACATTCTATTAGTCTCTACCATCAACTTAATGGCTCAGATGGTAAAGAATCTGCCTGCAATGTGGAAGACTTGGGTTCGATCCCTGGCTTGGGAAGATCTGCTGGAGAAGGGAATGGCAACCCACTCCAGTATTGTTGCCTGGAGAATTCCATGGACAGAGGAGCTTGGTGGGCTACAGTTCATGGGGTCGCATAGAATCAGACACGACTGAGTGACTAACACTACCAACCTAGGATCACAAATTTCAAATCTAAACGAACAATGTTTTTAATTATATATACCTACTCAGCTGGTAAAGAATCCACCTGTAATGCAGGAGACCCCAGTTAGATTCTTGGGTTGGGAAGTTCCCCTGGAGAAGGGATAGGCTACCCATCCAGTATTCTTGGGCTTCCCTGGTGGCTTAATCTGCCAGCAATGCAGGAGACCTGGGTTCAATCCTTGGGTTGGGAAGATCCCCTGGAGGAGGGCATGGCAACCCACTTCAGTATTCTAGCCTGTAGAATCCCCATGGACAGCGGAGCCTGGTGGGCTACAGTCCATGGGGTCACAAAGAGTCAGACACGACCAAGCTACTAAGCACAGCACATATCTCCAACTTACACCTTGTGCTAATGATTATCAACCAATAAAAGAGGATATATTTGCTTATGCAGTATTTTAATTCATTAAATAACCATCAATGCTTTTAGTCATGTTCCCTGGGAAGCAGGCCCTGAGACAGATTTGCATGCAGGAAGATTTATTAGGAGGTTCTCTTGGCATCAACACTTCCAGTGATATGCAGAATTGGATAGAGGGAGAAGCTGGGCTGTGAAAGCTTATATAATAATTCCTAAACCAAAGCTATGGGTAGCTCTGAAGCTAGGGTGGCCCTCAGTAGTGTTCCAAGTTGAGGCAAGCATGCTGGGCCCTGGTATACCCTTCAGTGATCAGACAATGGAGAAAAGACTGCCCCCAGGAAGTGGGTGTGACCTTGGGTAAGACAGTTTCTCAACAGAGCTGACATCTTGAGAGCGGTGAGCTACAGCATTCCCAGCAGCTAGACAAACAAGTCCTTCAGTCCTGAAGAGTAATATGGTGTCAGTGGACTCTACCCCAGTGTACAGTATACCTCATAATCATGAAGAGGCATTTATCTATCTGACGTTAGATGATCACCACCACCATCATCATTGTCCCATTACTAACAATTTTACTACGTGCCCAGGCACATATCTTAAGGACTTTTAACTGAAACTGTTAACTTACATAACTCCCCAAATAACCCTGTAATAACTCATGTAATTCCCCCAGATAACCCTACAATATAATCTTAAATGCCTTTTGTCTTCAAAATTAAAAATCAGTATAGGTGCTTTATGCAACATACCCTAATCCCAGAAATGCATCACTAATGACCAGTCATTTGCACTTTACCTTACTGTATCCAGTATGAGCAGTATCATTCAGGAGCTATCATGGGCCAGGATGGTTACTCTTTTCATGGGCTGTACCTTCTAAATCGTGGATGGCATCATGATGTTTGTAATTTACTTTAAAGTAATTGAGCATGGATATTGTGACACTGTGTGTGAATATATATGTGTGTTGATTTAGGCTACGTCATACGTGCTATTGCTTGCCATAATTAGGAATTCACACTCCCAGGTATGGTCAGCTGATATTTACCCACAAAGCTACACTCCAGAGGAAGTTGCTGCAAGTGTTTTCATCATACTTATCTTGATCAACACCAGAATTTTGCTAATTCGCATGAAATATTAACAATCAATTTTCATTGGTGAAATTAGTGTTGTTCAAGGTATATGGTTTGGCTCATATAATTTAGACATTCCACTTTTGCTGAATAGGGTATAACAATCTAGCAAGCACCATAATCTGTATCTCTAGGAAAGGCAGCAACCTGTATCTAGCTATTGATTCACTGGATTCTGGTTGTCTGAATCCTGCCTCCAAATATTACTGCATCTACCTTGAGTGAACTTTTCATGCATGTTGTAGTCATATGTGGCACATGCATGCTCAGTTGTGTGTGACTCTTTGTGACCCCACGGACTGTAGCCCTTCTCCTCTGTCCGTAACTTTCCCAGCAAGAATACTGGAGTGGGCTGCCGTTTCCTTTTCCTGGGGATCTTCCTGATCCAGGGATTGAACCCACATCTCCTGCATCTCCTGCATTGATAGGAAGATTCTTTACTGCTGAGCCACTGGGGAAGCCCTCATTTGTAGTAGCCAGTCTTCAGATTGATCCTTAATGCCCTTAATATTAGAGATTGTTAGTGTTTATCCCTTTGTGTAGTTCTCTCCACCCTCGCACTGAAGAGAGATGACCTGTGTGATTAAGATAGTCTGGAAATGAAGATAGTGCCTTCCAAGGCTAAGTCTTAAAAGATATTGCAGACTCTGCCTTTTTCTCTCTTGGAGTATCTATTCTTGAGAAAGACAGGCACCATGCTGTGAAACTGTTACAGAGCCACCCACATTGGGAGGAGCTTGGTCCCCTGCTGGTGGTCAACACTATCTTGCCAGCTATAAAGTGAGCCATTGTGGAAGCAGATCCTTCAGGTCTAGTCAAGCCTTCAGCTAACAATGGCCCCAGCCAGCATTTGGACTCGTGAGAGACTCCAAACCAATACTACCCAGCCAACTTGATTTATCCCTGATCTACAGAAACTATGAGTTAATAAATGTTTATTGTTACTTTAGGTCACAAAGTTCTGAGGTAATTTGTTATGCAGCAATATATACAATACATCGTACTACTGATACATAAAAGGGAAGTGGAACCTAATTGAATTTATAGAAGAGACTGGATGAACTATTGTACATAAACCTCCTTGCTAATAACCATTTATTTTAAAAGGTCTGTTTATATGATAGAACTTGGTCAAATACGTGCTTTCACTGTAACTGAGTAGCAGGGCTATGTCAGAGTAACCACCCTCTTCACTTATATCAAAAATTGGTGACTACTTCTAACTGTCAAAAAGAACAAAATAACATACGTGACCAAATTGACTTAGATAATTTTGTAGGACAGGCCTATTGATTTTTCTGCCTACTACAGCTTGGCTCTTTCCATTTCTCTTTACCACCACCAACAACCCAGTCCAGACTACCTTCATCTCTCTCTGGACCACTACAACAACCTCCGCACTCATCTAGTCATACCCGCACGTCCTCTTCTATCCCATTAATATTAGCGTTAGAGTGGCCCTTTTAAAACACACATCTATTCAAGTAATTCCCCCACCACCTCTTCCCCTATTTAAAATCTTTTAGGTCTCAGAAAAGATCATGGGGCAGAGATACAGCCTAACATAGCCCTGCCAAACTCCTGGCCGGTCCGGTCCTGTTGACTGAGTGTTGCCCTGAACTCTTCTCACTCTCGCTCTCTTTGATTGCCCCTCACTGGCCTTCCTTCAGTTATTCCTTTCCTGTGCCTGCTCACAGCAGGGAATTTGCCGGTGGCGTTTCCTCTGCCTTGAAATCTCTTCCTTTTCCCCCTTGTCTAGCTCGTGTCTGCCTATCCTTCGTATCTCGCGCAAGTCAAAACTTTCTCCAACCTCTTTGATTGGCTCAGCCTCACACATTGCCTCTTTGTGTACCTGTCACACTGCAGTTTTACATTTGTTTGTGTAACTAGTTGACCAATGTTTGTGTTTACTGCTGTACATTCTGCAAGAGCACACACCATATCTAATTTAACTCATTTATGTATGCCTTGGAGCCCAGGAACACAGTGCATATTTGGTAGATATTTGATTAAAAAACCAAATAACTGATTAACTCATTGAATGGACTCAGGTGGGTGTAAATGTTGCTCCAAGAGCCAGAGTGCCTAGGTTCAGACTCTGGCAGTTCCTGACTGTGTAAGGTTAAAATTACATCACCTTGCTGTCCTCTCTAAGCTGGGAATAATAATTACCTTGTAGGGTATTGCAAGGAATAAATGAGTACGGTATAGCAAGTGCAATCTTTATTGCTATTGTTATTAACATGCTTAGTCATTTTGTCATGCTAGTTCCTTTAGGCCATGGCTACTACTTCCTTGGATAAATTCATTCTTTTTTTATAGATAACAAATCCCATGTGTCTGTGTAAAAACAAGAAGCTATATCAACGACACAAAGTGAGGGCAGAATCTCTAAACCTTTTTGATTGTCCTGTTTTGACTGAGGTATAAGGACACTCATATTAATCCTCATATCATGGTGTTTCTTTGGTAGTATACTATTTATACGAAAAGACAAAGCAAGATTTGGATTACGAGAATTTCAAAGAGTTCTATAGCTATCTTTTACTAGAGCGTAGTTAATGCACCAAAATAAAAAATTGAGCCTACCATCTCTTTGAGGTTTTTGCATTGATTACCTCCTTGTACTTCAAATAATGGCAAGATATTAACATAATATATATAATAATACTACCAATCTCTTTGGATTATAAACCTTCCATACTTTGAAGCGCTGACTTTAAAATGTTAAAGCTTCAGGTTTGTAACTTTTCAACACTGCATGTTATAAATGATTGAAATGATGTCCACTTACTTGACAGTAGAAATATTGACACTCAGTGCAAAGGCAGCAAGGGCTGGATCTTGTTTAGCAAATACTTCTTACAGAAGTTGTGAATGCTTGCATTTTATTATATTCAGGGTCCCCACCTATGGACAGGTCTTTGTAAGCGGCCATTCATTCGGAGAATAGGTCATAAACTGAAGGGTTGTTTTAGGTAAGTGCTGCAAATGATGTGTTCTGTTCTTTGTTTACTAACAACCATGAAAAACAACACTGTACTTTCCAGAGAAACTGAGATCATCCAGTCCTTGCAACTTAGGTCATTTTAGCTTGGGAGGAAAAAGAAAGGAATTCTTTTCAACTCCTTGCCAGTTCCTCCTGGCTTTTTGAGAAGGCGATACCTCTGAAAGAAAATAGATCAAAGTTACATGGGACTAAGGGTGGATCAGATAGCTATACTTTGTAGTCTGTTGAAAACAGAGCTAGCTTGACTGGAAAAGAGATTATTATGTGTTAGAGTTATAAGGAGCAGAGGAAAGGTTGAGGGGTTACTAGCCTAAAAAACCAACCTCCATTTCCCTGCCACCTTGTCAGAACTTAAAATTCCACCATTAGAAATTCATTTGTTTGCATTTTAAACAGTAATTCCTTCAAGCAGTTAACTGTGAAAAAAAGTGAATTGCCTATCAGTTCTTTTTCCTGAAAGTGAATTTTGAAAAAACTGAGAGAGGTAACACTAGCCCCTAAAAGCTCTGATTTGACTGTAGGACAGTATGGAGAGAAAAGTTTAGAAGAATACATTTTTCATTTGTTACTCTGAGCATCTACAATAGAAGAAAGAAAATACATCACAGTATGATGACATACAATGAAAATGACACAGACAACATAGGAGAGTCCTGTCGTGCCTAGAATGTGATGACAACTCTACTTTCTTAAATATCCTGGTCTTTACCACATGTGAAATAGATAGCCAATGGGAATTTGCTGAATGGCTCAGGAAACTCAAACAGGGGCTCTGTATCAACCTAGAGGGGTGGGGTGGAGAGGGAGATGGGAGGGAGGTTCAAAAGGGAGGGGATATATGTATACCTATGGCTGATTCATGTTGAGGTTTGACAGAAAAGAGCAAAATTCTGTAAAGCAATTATCTTTCAATTAAAAAAATAAAATTTTAAAATATCTTGGTCTTTAGCTTTTTTCTGACCGCAATCATGCTAAATTCATCCCTCACTTATAGAGTGATTAGTACATATAGAGCACCTTGAGGGTAGTACAAGAATTGAAGTTTTCTTACAGACGTTTTCTTATGTTTTCTTTAAGAAGCTCTCCATGTGTCCTCCTGCCAGTAATTCATCACCAGTGCATAAACTGTTTACCTGTTAAGCTGTGTATGTTAGATTGAGACTCTGTCCACTAATAAGTGAGAAAATACAGGTCCCTTTGTCTTATAACAAGGAACCAAGTAATATACAGAAAGTAAAGGTAGGATGAATAGATAAGGAAGGAGGCTGGTACAGATTTATACACTTAACTATTATTATGTGCTTGATATTTGCCAGTTGAACTAGAAAGGAAAAACTACGTGTGAGAAAATCTGTCTCCTTGCGATGAGCAAAGAGTTTGTGGCAGGATAAGCATTTGCTGCTGGGTGCAGGAAAGATGGAAATGGTAGCAAAGGAGTTGTCCTCATTTACACCAGCATTGTAAAAGAGTAGTGGTACCCATTTTCAGAAATTTTAGGTGTAGTGGTATCTGATTATGGTTTTAATCTACATTTCCCCTATAAATAATGATACTGAATCATTGTCATATGCTTATTGACCATTTATATATCTAGATTTATGAAATGTATATTCAAATCTTTTGCCTGTTTTCAAAAACTTGAGTAGTTTTTCTCTCTCTTATTGATATATACTGGTGCCTTATATATTTTGGATGTACGATCTTTGTCAATAGTTGTTTTGTATTTTTCTTTTCTTATTCTGTGTATTATTTTCTCATTCTCTTAAAAGTGTCTTTTGATAAATGAAAGTTATTCATTTAATGAAGTCTATTTTATCAGTCTCTGTTTTTCGTGGTTTGTTCTTTTGTATTTAAGAAAACATTGCCTATCTTAAAGTCATGAACATAGTTCCCTATGTTTTCTTCTAGAAGTTTCATTGCTTTACCCTTCACTTTAGATCTTTGGTCCACTTTGAGTTAATATTCTGTATAATGTGAAGAAGGGGTCAGGGTCATAATCTGTACATATTCAATTGATCCAGAACCATTTATTCAAAAGATAATCCTTTCCTCCACTGATTGCACCTTTGTCATAAATCACACAATTCTTAAAGTTTGATGATGTAACCTAAATATTCTGCTAAATGTATTATTTGAGTAAACAATACATTCAATTGATAAGAAAATCAAAGCAAATTAATGAAGAAACTAAATTCTAAGGGGTTCAAAAATGCAAATGGTGAAGAGCAGAAGAAAATGTACCTTCTATCCTGTTCTTCCGTACTCTATTTCTTTCTCTAGAAGCAATGACAAGTGTCAGTGCTCAGATGTGCAAACAATACTGCCTGACTTTCTAGGGTCCTAAATAGAGAAACCCCTTATCCCAGAGTCTACCTCCCTGATTCTAATGAAATGGCATCTCTAGGTGATTCTGATATTGTTTCTAGGTAGTTCTGATACAAGTTTGTTCCAACATTATTTAAAATTCTATTTCCCTTTACTCTTAAAAAGCATATGACTAGATTTTTCAAAGCCCAATGAGACAAACACTTTTTTATTATAGCGGTTCAACTTACTTATTATGATTGTATTTATTCCTGCCATTTTATTTATAGTACTTTTTTTTCTTTTTTGCCTTTTGTGGAATTAACGAAGCTTGCTTTTTTCTTATTTTAGTAGTTTAGTTAGTATACATCCTATTTTTTAATGTACATTTAATGTATATTTGGTCTTAAAGTGTAGAATTAAGCAGCATCTGTATCCTGCCCTTGATCCTTCCCTTCTTTCACACTTTTTCCCACAACTCAATTAGGGAAAGATCCAGTTTTTTTGTATAGTCAGAAGCTTATACAATCTGGGGATCCTCTTTAAAATAATTTTAAATTATAAATTTAAAAATTGAGTCAGAAAGTGAATGTGTATTTAGAATGAGAAAAGAAATTAGAACAAAATGTAAATTTTTGGATTTTACAAATTTACAAAAGTATGGGTGTCTCTGGTGGCTTAGTGGGTAAAGAATCCACCTGCAATGCAGAAGGCACAAGAGATGCAGTTTTGATCCTTGCATTGGGAATATCCCTTGGAGAAGGAAAAGCAACCCACTCCAATATTCTGGCCTGAAAAATCCTTTGGACAGAGGAGCCTGTCAGAATACAGTCCAAGGGTCACAAAGAGTCAGACATGACTGAGCAATTAAGTATGCACAAGCACAAATCTTTAAGGGATGATAGTTTCAAAAACATAACAGAATCCAGGAAATAACATAATATATCTATTAACTGCCTAGAGCACTTCTATAGTGCTTTTCCCCTACATTTTCTCTTCAGTTCAGTTCACTCAGTTGTCTCCAACTCTTTGCGACCCCATGAATCACAGCACGCCAGGCCTCCCTGTCCATCACCAACTCCCGGAGTTCACTCAAACTCATGTCCATCGAGTCGGTGATGACATCCAGCCATCTCATCCTCTGTCGTCCCCTTCTCGTCCTGCCCCCAATCCCTCCCAACATCAGGGTCTTTTCCAACGAGTCAACTCTTCACATGAGGTGGCCAAAGAATTGGAGTTTCAGCTTTAGCATCAGTCCGTCCAATGAACACCCAGGTCTGATCTTTAGGATGGACTGGTTGGATCTCCTTGCAGTCCAAGGGACTCTCAAGAGTCTTCTCCAACACCACAGTTCAAAAGGATCAATTCTGCGGCGCTCAGCCTTCTTCACTGTCCAACTCTCACATCCATACATGACCACAGGAAAAACCATAGCCTTGACTAGACAGACCTTTCTTGGCAAAGTAATATCTCTGCTTTTGAATATGCTATCTAGGTCAGTCATAACTTTTCTTCCAAGGAGTAAGCATCTTTTAATTTCATGGCTGCAGTCACCATCTGCAGTGATTTTGGAGCCCCAAAAAATAAAGTCTGACACTGTTTCCACTGTTTCCCCATCTATTTCCCACGAAGTGATGGGACCGGATGCCATGATCTTCGTTTTCTGAATGTTGAGCTTTAAGCCAACTTTTTCACTCTCCTCCTTCACTTTNGCAAAGTAATATCTCTGCTTTTGAATATGCTATCTAGGTTGGTCATAACTTTTCTTCCAAGGAGTAAGCGTCTTTTAATTTCATGGCTGCAGTCACCATCTGCAGTGATTTTGGAGCCCCCAAAAATAAAGTCTGACACTGTTTCCACTGTTTCCCCATCTATTTCCCATGAAGTGATGGGACCGGATGCCATGATCTTCGTTTTCTGAATGTTGAGCTTTGAGCCAACTTTTTCACTCTGCTCTTTCACTTTCATCAAGAGGCTTTTTAGTTCCTCTTCACTTTCTGCCATGAGGGTGGTGTCATCTGCATATCTGAGGTTGTTGATTCCAGCTTGTGTTTCTTCCAGTCCAGTGTTTCTCATGATGTACTCTGCACAGAAGTTAAATAAGCAGGGTGACAATATACAGCCTTGACGTGTTCCTTTTCCTATTTGGAGCCAGTCTGTTGTTCCATGTCCAGTTCTAACTGTTGCTTCCTGACCTGCATATAGATTTCTCAAGAGGCAGGTCAGGTGGTCTGGTATTCCCATCTCTTTCAGAATTTTCCACAGTTTATTGTGATCTACACAGTCAAAGGCTTTTGCATTTCTGATTATTGGAAAGTTAAACCACAGATTGTCTTTCTAGCTGTGTACATTTCATGTGTGGTCCCTCTGTCCCCACAACTATCTACAGAACTTCTGGGTACTGTGTGCTATACTTACATCACAACACATGCCTCAGTTCTGTAGCTTCACCAGGTGAGTCAGCACAGTTGGAAGCAGGGTTCCTTAGACCTTTTCTACATTGAGGGCACTATGGAGAAAAGTTAACTGTTCACAAATTGACCATGAACCACCTTAATATATTCCCATAAATTTAAATTAAATTATTTTCTCAGTCCAATTCCCAAAATATCCATAGCTATGCAATACCATCTGTTTTAAGAAGTATAGCAGAGAGGAATTCAGAGAAGAAATAAGAAGTGATGAAATGATTATTTTAGCAAATAAATATATTTTAATATTTTCAACTAATTTACATTTTAAGGACTTTTTAAAAAAAAGGATAGGCATATAAATCATATGATCATCTAAATAGATGCAGAAAAAACTTTTGATGAAGTCCAACATTGATATATGATAAAAATTCTCAACATTCTCTGCATATAGAGGGAACATACTTCAATATGATAAAGTTTATATTAACATATGATAAGCCCACAACCAGTATCATACTCAACAGTGAAAAGCTGAAAGTATTTCCTTTAAAATCAGGAAGACAAGCATACCCATTCTCATGATATTATCCAGTATAACATTGGAAGTCCTAGTCACATCAATCAGACAAGAAACGAAAGGAATCCAAATAGAAGAGGAAGTAAAACGGTCATTGCTTGAAGATGAAAAGATGTTATATGTGGAAAATCCTAAAGACAACACCAAAAAACTATTAGAACTGATAAATGAATTCAGTAAAGTTGCAGGATATGAAATTAGTATACAAAAAACCTGTTGCATGTCTATACAATAATGATGAATTAGAAAGAGAGATTAAGAAAACAATTCAACTTACAAGTGCATCAAAAAGAACAAAATATCTAGGCTAAATCTAACCAAGGATGAAAAGGACATGTACTTGGAAACTGTAAGACATTGATGAAAGAAACTGAAAATGACACAAACAAATGGAAATATGTATCATAGACTGGAAGAATTAATATTGTTAAAATGAACATATTCCCCAGCAATCTACAGATTCAATACAATCTCTATCAAAATACCAAAGGCATTTAAACAGAACTAGAACAAGTAATTCTAAAATTTGTATGAAAACACACAAAAGACCTGAATAGCCAAACAATCTTGAGAAAGGACAAGAAAGTTACAGATATCATCCTTCCTAATTTCAAGCTATACTGGAAGGCTACAGTAACCAAAGCAGTATAGTACTAGAATAAAAACAAACACAGAGATCAATGGAATAAATCAGAGAGCCTAGAAAAAAACCCATGCTTTTATAGTCAGTTAATCTATGACAAAGGAGGCACAAATATACAACAGGAAAAGACAGCTCTTTAATAAATTGTGTTGGGAAAACTGAACAGCTCCACGCAGAAGAATCAGTTCAGTTCAGTTCAGTCAGTCGTGTCAGAGTCTTCACGACCCCATGGACTGTAGCACGCCAGGCTTCCTTGTCTATCACAAACTCCCAGAGCTTACTCAAACTCATGTCCACTGAGTTGGTGATGCCATCCAACCATCTCATCCTCTGTTGTCCTTTTTTTCTCCCACCTTCAATCTTTCCCAGCAACCGGGTCTTTTCAAATGAGTCAGTTCTTCATATCAAGTGGCCAAAGTATTGGAGTTTCAGCTTCAACATCAGTCCTTCCAGTGAATATTCAGGACTGATTTCCTTTAGGATGGACTTGTTGGATCTCCTTGCAGTCCAAAGGGCTCTCAAAAATCTTCAACTCCATAGTTCAAAAGCATCAATTCTTTGGCAGTCAGCTTTCTTTATAGTCCAACTCTTACATCCATACATGACTACTGGAAAAACCACAGCGCTGACTAGACGGGCCCTTTGTTGGCTATATAGAACTTCTCCATCTTTGGCTGCAAAGAATATAATCGATCTGATTTTGGTATTGACCATCTGGTGATGTCCATATGTAGAGTCTTCTCTTGTGCTGTTGGAAGAGGGTATTTGCTATGACCAGTGTAGTCTCTTGGCAAAACGCTATTAGCCTTTGCCCTGCTTCATTCCATATTCCAAGAGCAAATTTGACTGTTACTTCAGGTATATGACACCACCCTTATGGCAGAAAGTGAAGAGGAACTAAAAAGCCTCTTGATGAAGGTGAAAGAGCAGAGTGAAAAAGTTGGCTTAAAGCTGAACATTCAGAAAATGAAGATCATGGCATCTGGTCACATCACTTCATGGGAAATAGATGGAGAAACAGTGGAAACAGGGTCAGACTTTGTTTTTTTGGGCTCCAAAATCACTGCAGATGGTGACTGCAGCCATGAAATTAAAAGACACTTACTCCTTGGAAGAAAAGTTATGACCAAACTAGACAGCATATTCAAAAGCATAGACATTACTTTGCCAACTAAGGTCCGTCTAGTCAAGGCTATGGTTTTTCCTGTGGTCATGTATGGATGTGAGAGTTGGACTATGAAGAAGGCTGAGTGCCAAAGAATTGATGCTTTTGAACT
>SJYX01005318.1:483729-522283 GCA_006410675.1 Oreotragus oreotragus
TTCATGTTTGGGAGTTCGTGTACACCCGTGGCAGATTCATGTCAATGTATGCCAAAATCAATAGAGTACTGTAAAGTAAAATAAAGTAAAATGGAAGCTCTAAAAAAAAATAAAAAAAAATAAAGATAAGGAAACAAAGTATCACAGAGGTTAAGTAAAATGTTTAGAGACAAATCATATTTATTTATTTCTATGTTTTGTTGTCCTTGCTATCATGACCTTTTAGTTTTTAATTGAAGTATAGTTAATTCATAATGTTTCAGGTACATAGCGAGTGATTCGCTTCATAGATATGTGCATTCTTTTTCATTTTTTTCTTATACGTGATTACAAAATATTGAGTATAGTTCTCTTTGCTGTACTCTAGTCCTTGGTTACCTATTTCATGCACGGTAGTTTGTCTCTGCTAATCCCAAACTCCTGTATCCTTTCTCCCTTTCCCCTTCAGTAAACATAAGTTTGTCTTCTATGTCTGTGGGCCTATTTCTGTTTTGTATATAAGTTCATTTGTATCATTTTTAAGTTAAAGGATTACCATTTGGACTCAGTTTTGTCTAATTCCATAATCTATCAAATCTATTCCAGTCTCATAAAATCCTGCCCCTAATGATGCATGATTCAGTGGAATAAGAACCATGGAGCACAACTAACCTTGAGCAGTGGTAAATAAACATATAAATATAGGAATAAAAAAAATGAGAGACAGAGAAAGAGAAAATAGTAGAAAGAGTTCAACTAGAGACAAATTAGCCACCAATCCTGAGAGTTAGCCTCTAGGCTGTACACTTTACAAAGAAGAAAAATAGAGCCTAAAGTATTGAAGATATATCCTTCTCTGGGATAATGGAGGTTTCTATAGCAAAAGATGAATCTTTAGCAGAGCTTTGATTGGGCGATGGGGAGTTCTGTGGTACTTCTCAACTTTTTGTGCATAGCAATCACCTGGGATCTTTTTTATCTATAGATTCTGGCTCTAGGAGTCTGAAACAGACCCAGGATTCTGCATTCTAACAAGCCCCCAAGTGATGCTGATGCTGCTGTGATCCAAGGACCGCACACTGAGTAGCAAGGGTCTAGAGGAAATCATTAACCAGGGCTTCAGAGAGAATAGTACTACAAACCAAACTCCACCACTTAATCAGCATATGAATTAAGGTTAATGTCTTTAACTCTAAACTGTTTCTTTGTCAGTAAAGTGGAAATTATGATAATATTAATTAGTATTCTATGCCAGGCACTGTTATAAATGCATAATATTAATTATTTTAATATTTACAATACTTTAATTTTACTATTCATGATGATGAAAATGTTATCATAGAAAGCTCAAATAACCTGCACCCAAGCCATGTGACTAGTAAGTGGCCAAGAGTAAACTCAGATCCTAGTCAGCTTAGCTCAGGAGTCCACTATTTGCAACCACACCTTAGTGGAACACATATGGAAGTCCTGCCAGCAGGCATGTAAAGTACCACATTCAGTGCCCAGTAAATCTGAATTCTACTTCCCTTCTCCTATAGCAAGTTTGGTTTTCCTTAAGCAGAATCTACTTACAGCATAAGATTTAGAAAATGATACCACTTTGTAGGATGCATTTTTCACATTGATCTCTCTGGTGGACTTTTCTTTAGCTACAGAGAATCTGCAATGTTTAGAGATTTGCATGAATTGCTACTGTTGACAGAAGGCGCTGTTTTGATCTCTCTTGCACCATTACTGGATCCATATGTTTCCCTGCTTTCTAGAAGTCCCAAAAAATTCTGCAGTACATAGAAAATAGTTATGACTTTATATGTTGCCCTTAGAAAAATAAAGATCTAGTCTTATTAAATACA
Source organism: Oreotragus oreotragus (assembly GCA_006410675.1). Lineage (NCBI taxonomy): Eukaryota > Metazoa > Chordata > Mammalia > Artiodactyla > Bovidae > Oreotragus > Oreotragus oreotragus. Next base: position 485,565 of record SJYX01005318.1, read on the forward strand.
AAACAGTGGTAGCTTATTGAATAAAGATTTATCAAAGTCTTGTTTTATAGAAAGCTTCCCTGATTTTTAAAAATTTTCCATTAAGGTTTTTATAAATTAAAAACTACCTCTTTTTAAAAGTATAACTGTTATGTTAAAACTAGAAACAATAGAAAAAGTACTTTGCATCCACTGCATTGCATATAAACTTATCTACCATGAACAGACTTATATAGGAAATATGACTGAGTGAAAATGATATTATATACCATAATGGCAGAATAGTTTGCTTCTAGAAGGAGCTTCAAATATTTCATATTCAAACTTTATTATTAATATATTCTAAAGTATAAAAGTTGTTTATCTTCTTGATGTCACTACTAAAGAATGATGAGGCACTTTTTGTGGAGGGAACTTTCTGGAAACAGAGCTTATATTTCTGGAAATATTTCTCTCATATGATAGAATTGTTTCTCTTTTTCTTTTCTACAACAGGGCTGCTTCTTGCCACATCTATCATTTGATAAAGCACACTGTGGCAATTCCCTTCATATTCAAACTTTATTATTAATATATTCTAAAGTATAAAAGTTGTTTATCTTCTTGATGTCACTACTAAAGAATGATGAGGCACTTTTTGTGGAGGGAACTTTCTGGAAACAGAGCTTATATTTCTGGAAATATTTCTCTCATATGATAGAATTGTTTCTCTTTTTCTTTTCTACAACAGGGCTGCTTCTTGCCACATCTATCATTTGATAAAGCACACTGTGGCAATTCCCAATTTTTATAGTAAATGTGTCCTGGGTAAATGCTTATGTGGAGAAATAGATGATGATAATCAACTAACTGTCTTTAGTGGAAAATATGAAAGATAATAAAGAATTTATCTTTTAAGAGTATGAGATGCAGTGATGATCTAGAGATAAGTGATACCAGATTTATTACTTTATTTTTAATTAATTAATGTATTTGGTTGAACTGGGTCCACATGGCTGCACACAGGCTCTCTCTAGTTACAATGATGGGGTGTTACTGTTTGTTGCAGTGCACAGGCTTTTTATTGCAGTGACTTTTCTTGTTGCAGAGCACAGGCTCTGGGCACACAGGTTCCAATAGTTGTGGTGCAGGCGTAGTAGTTGTGGTGCATGGGCGTTAATTGCTTCGAGGCTTGTGGAATTTGTTCAGACCAGGGATTGAAACTCCAGCTCTTGTACCACCAGGAGCATCTAAAGTTTTTATTTTTGTTTTTGTTTAATTTAAATTCTAATGATTAAAACAGCATAGTACAGATGCATGGGGGCAAGGATGCACAACAAAGAACACAGAAATAAATTCAAAACCATACAGCAATTTAGAATATAAAAGAGGGGCAACTCAGTCCAGTTGAGAATATCAATAATATTCAGTAAGTAGTATTGAGACAATTTTGTAGTCACTTGAAAACATAAACTGGATACATACAGGACACCTTACACCAACTGTAAATTTATTTATTTATTTATTTAATATATATTCAAAGCTTTAATTATTCTCAAACAAGTGGTTGTTTGTTTGTTTGTTTTTACAATACTTTATTGGTTTTGCTACACATTGACATGAATCCACCACAGGTGTACATGTGTTCCCCATCCTGAACCCCCCTCCCACATCCCTCCCCATACCATCCTTCTGGGTCATCCCAGTGCACCAGCCCCTAGCATCCTGTATCATGCATCAAACGGACTGGCAATTCATTTCACATATGATAATATACATGTTTCAATGCCATTCTCCTAAATCATCCCAATCTCACCCTCTCCCACAGAGTCCAGAAAACTGTTCTGTGTCTCCAGCATTCTGGTAGGTGGGTCATAGAGGATCCTGCTGTGATTTATGTCGGAGAGTGTTCTGCCTATGTTCTCCTCTAGGAGTTTTATAGTTTCTGGTCTTATGTTTATATCTTTAATCCATTTTGAGTTTATTTTTGTGTATGGTGTTAGGAAATATTTTAGTTTCATTCTTTTACAAGTGGCTGACCAGTTTTCCCAGTACCACTTGTTAAAGAGATTGTCTTTTCTCCATTGTATATTCTTGCCTCTTTTGTCAAAGATAAGGCATCCATAGGTGCGTGGATTTATCTCTGGGCTTTCTATTTTGTTCCATTGATCTATATTTTTGTCTTTGTGCCAGTACCATACTGTCTTGATGACTGTGGCTTTGTAGTAGAGCCTGAAGTCAGGCAGGTTGATTCCTTCAGTTCCATTCTTCTTTCTCAAGATTGCTTTGGCTATTTGAGGTTTTTGTATTTCCATGCAAATTGTGAAATTATTTGTTCTAGCTTTGTGAAAAATACCGCTGGTAGCTTGATAAGGATTGCATTGAATCTGTAGATTGCTTTGGGTAGTATACTCATTTTCACTATATTGATTCTTCTGATCCATGAACACGGTATATTTCTCCATCTATTAGTGTCCTCCNTACAAGTGGTTGACCAGTTTTCCCAGCACCACTTGTTAAAGAGATTGTCTTTAATCCATTGTATATCTTGCCTCCTTTGTCAAAGATAAGGTGTCCGTATGTGTGTGGATTTATCTCTGGGCTTTCTATTTTGTTCCATTGATCTATATTTCTGTCTTTGTGCCAGTACCATACTGTCTTGATGACTGTGGCTTTGTAGTAGAGCCTGAAGTCAGGCAGGTTGATTCCTTCAGTTCCATTCTTCTTTCTCAAGACTGCTTTGGCTATTCGAGGTTTTTTGTATTTCCATACAAATTGTGAATTTATTTGTTCTAGCTCTGTGAAAAATACTGCTGGTAGCTTGATAGGGATTGCATTGAATCTATAGATTGCTTTGGGTAGTATACTCATTTTCACTATATTGTTTCTTCTGATCCATAAACACGGTATATTTCTCCATCTATTAGTGTCCCCTTTGATTTCCTTCACCATGGAAACATTATAGATTTCTCAGTCCAAGATATTTTCTTGGAGATTACTTCAGTATCTCAATTCTTTCTACATATAATTTCCTTCATTCTTACAGGTTCATGGAGTCAAAATATCCATTGTGAAGCTTCAGTCACTTAGGTGCAATCTCCCTAGAGTTTTTGGATTTGTCTTCCATTCTTTTAAGAAGAAGCTAACAACAACAACAAAAACCTCACATATTAATAAAGATATTATTTGGGAGCATCAAAGTAATTTCAGGCACAAACTAGTCAATCAAATATGAGGTAGGAGCACTTGATATTGACAACAAAGGAATGACATTCTGTGAAAATTGGGGCTTGAAGGAAGAGAGTGTAATTTAAAATAAATTATAGATATTTTATATCCTATTCTGAGCAATAACAATTTTACAGATTAAATCATATTTCAGATGATTGGAAATCAAGTTTACTTTATTTTATTTGTTAAGGTAAATCTAGAGCTTTGAAAAGTAGTTAAGCTCTTTCTCAATATAGTAAATTGCCACTGTATTTTTATTTATTAATTTTTATTTCACTTGGTACTCACTTTGACAAGGTTTTTAACTTAAATATAAATAAATATTCCTGCAAAATATGGTGTTGATAGTAGGGCATTGATTTTTGTTAAAATTTTTCAATATATAAGCAAACTAATAAATATATTCTTAAAATATAAGATTCTGAATTTGATAAATTGTGCTTTGTGTTTTCCATTTAAAGTCAAAAGACAAGAAAGGTCATAGAGTCTTTAAACCAATGACCTTTATCATAATGCATCTCATAAACTAAATTTCAAATAGAAAATGCTGGTTGAAAAGCAAAAAAATGACTATCATTGAAACACAGGATTCATTAAGTTATAATATCAGCTTAGTAATGAAAATGATTTCCTATATTCTTGTCCATTGACAAGCTATCATCACATATTAAAAACTGACAAGCCATTGATGAATTAGATTGTTTTTAAAATTTCCAAGCGACTAACCTTCAGAAAAGCAAAGGTATTGCTCATAAGTTAAATATACCATTTTCTGACTTCATAATTATTTTAAAGTGAAATAAAGTGTTTAAATGAGCATGTATACTAGGGCTTCCCCAGGTGGCACTAGTAGTAAAGAACCCACCTGCCAATGCAAGAGACATAGGAGCCACGGGCTCAAGCACTGAGTTGGGAAAATCCCCTGGAGGAGGGCATGGCAACCCACTCCAGTTTTCTTGCATGGAGAACCCCAGACAGAGAAGCCTTGTGGGCTGCAGCTTATAGTGTCACAAAGAGTTGGATACAACTGAAGCGACTTAGCATGCACTCAAGTAGATTTCTAAGTAGATGCAGACATAATTCAGTTCAGTTCAGTCCCTCAGTCATGTCTGACTTTGCAACCCCATGGACTGTAGCACATCAGGTCTCCCTGTCCATCACCAACTCCCAGAGTTTACCCAAATTCATCTCCATTGAGTCAGTGATACCATCCAACCATCTCATCCTCTGTCGTCCCCTTCGCCTCCCACCTTCAATCTTTCGCAGCATCAGGGTCTTTTCAAATGAGTCAGTTCTTCACATCAGGGGACCAAAGTATTAGAGCTTCAGCTTCAGTATCAGTCCTTCCAATGAACAGCCAGGACTGATCTCCTTTAGGAAGGGCTGTTTGGATCTCCTTGCAGTCCAAGGGACTCTCCAACACCACAATTCAAAAGCACCAATTCTTCAACACTCAGCTTTCTTTATAGTCCAACTCTCAAATCCATACATAACCACTGGAAAAACCATAGCCTTTATAGTATGCTAGTAAAAAACCTGTTTTTTTAGTATGCTTTCTAAGTTAGTCATAGCTTTTCTTCTAAAGAGTAAGCGTCTTTAAATTTCATGGCTGCAGTCACCATCTGCAGTGATTTAGGAGCCCCCCAAAATAAAGTCTGTCACTATCTCCATTGTTTCCCCATCTATTTGCCATGAAGTGATGGGGCCAGATGCCATGATCTTCGTTTTCTGAATGTTGAGCTTTAAGCCAACTTTTTCACTCTCCACTTTCACTTTCATTAAGAAGCTCTTTAGTTCTTCTTTGCTTTCTGTCATAATAGTAGTGTCATCTGCATATCTGAGGTTATTGATATTTTTCCTGGCAGTCTTGATTCCAGCTTGTGTTTTATCCAACCCAGCATTTCTCATGATGTACCCTGCATATAAGTTAAATAAGCAGGGTGACAATATACAGCCTTGACGTACTCCTTTGCCTATTTGGAAGCAGTCTGTTTCATGTCCAGTTCTAACTGTTGCTCCCTGACCTGCATACAGATTTCTCAAGAGGCAGGTCAGGTGATATGGTATTCCCATCTCTTTCAGAATTTTCCACAGTTTCTTCTGATCCACACAGTAAAAGACTTTAGCATAATCAATAAAACAGAAATAGTTGTTTTTCTGAAAGTCTCTTGCTTTTTGATGATCCAGCAAATGTTGGCAATTTGAACTCTGGTTCCTCTGCCTTTTCTAAAACAAGCTTGAACATCTGGAAGTTCATGGTTCATGTATTGTTGAAGCCGGGCTTGTAGAATTTTGAGTATTACTTCACTATTGTGTGAGATAAGTGCAATTGTGTGGTAGTTTGAGGATTCTTGGGCATTGTCTTTCTTTGGGATTGGAATGAAAACTGACCTTTTCCAGTCCTGTGGCCACTGCTGAATTTTCCAAACTCATAATTATGCATTGTTAAATTGTTTTAAAGAGCTGAAACACTAATACCTCTGAAATTGAACTTATGTATCAAAGAATATGTATACTGTTGATAGTGGAGGAATATAAAGCTTAGTTTGAAAACAATTCTACTCTTTATAAATCATTTCTATGAACTACAAAGTACACAATATTAGTTATTTTAAAATCCAGTAAAATGTTTGGCTGATATGATAGAATATATGAATAGAGAAATTCAAGAGTAGACATAAAATTTCTAAGGTACTGTAAATTTCTTTCATCATTTTGATGCGAGAACTTTTGATACATGGAGCACATGTTTATTTTCATAATTTACTACCTTAAGATGGTAAACATATCTTCCAGTAGCCTCTTAAGAATGTATTTATACAGAGTAAACTGTTGACAACTTTTTTAAATGCTTGTTTCATCCTTATACTTAGTGAAATGTAAATCTAAGTAGAAAACATTTATTCTCAGAATTCTGAAGTCATAGCACTACTGTCTACTAGCTTTCTTCTTTGCTGATGACTGATATTCTTCTGACTTTTGACATACTCTTTATGGTCTTTTATTTTTCCTCAGAACTTCATGATTTTCATCTTACACTTCTTGACCTGAGTTTTCACAGAGTGCATCAGTGTGGATCTTGTATTTATATTTGTGTGCACATGTGGGCACAGATGTAGTTCTTTTTTGAATGTGGAGAATTATGTTCTCTAGTTCTTGGAATACGTTTTCTATCTTTGATAAGTTCCTTCTATCCATATTTTTGAGTTTTTATTAAATAATTATAATATTTATATGTCATACAAATAGTCTATATTTCTTTTTTCTAATATTTTTAAATATCAGGCTTATGGTGATATAATTTAATATAGTAAAATTCACTCTTTTTAGCTGCAAAAATCTCTGAATTTCAACAAATATATAAACTTATAAAGTCACCACTACCATCAGAATACTGGATAATACTATCACCTTCAAAAGTTCCCTCATACTGCTTTGCAGTCAATTTTCCCACCCAAGACTCTGGAAAGCATTAATTTATCTTCTATATATAGACATACCTACTTTGGACATTTTATAATGTTGAACCGCACGGTTCCGCCCTGGAGTCCGTCGCCCAAGACCACCAAGACACAGGATCGATGCAAATAGCAAGAGGATTTATTGAACCGGCGCGCCGGGGTTCTGTCCTCCTTAAGCAAGGAGCGAACAAACCCCGATGACAGTTACAGAACAGTTTTTAAGCACAAAAAACCATATTGGGCGGGGAGGTATAGATATATCATGATTGGTCACAATACTGCTGACCTTTACAAGGATAGGCTTGTGAGGGTTTGGCGACATAATTCTGCGGATAACACACAGTTTACACAACTTGTTTTTCTGACTCTCTGGAAAGTTAAACCTTCCAGGTCAGGGTCTGTAAGCCTCCAGGTCAGGGTCTGTAAGCCTCCAGGTCAGGGTCTGTGAGTCACAAATAACAGAGATAACCTTTCAGTTGGCCTGGAAAATCCCTAAATCTTACAGGTTACTTCCTCACATTCCCCTCTTCTTCTTGTTCTTAATTTCAATCTTGAAATCAATGGTAGGGATCTCCCTGGGGAATGGTGGTGTACTGTTGCCTCAGCATTAGTACCTGTACTGAGCTCACTCGGTCCCGGATAAATTCTAGCAACTTATTCAGAACGCAGGGCCCTATAGTTAAGAGAAGCAGTAAAATAAGCAAGGGCCCTATCAGGGTGGATATCAAAGTGGCAAACCATGGGGTTTTATTGAACCAGGACTCGAACCACCCTTGGGCATTTTCTCTTTCTTTCTGTCTGGCTGTTAGCCTTTCTCTTAATTTATTCATGGAGTCCGTTATGACCCCTGAGTGATCTACATAGAAGCAGCATTCTTCTTTAAGGGCCGCACACATTCCTCCTTCTTTCAGAAACAAAAGATCTAAGCCCCGGCGGTTTTGCATAACTACCTCAGATAGGGAGGTCAGGGACTCCTTTAGTTTGGTAATGGAATCTTCCAAGACCCGAAGATCTGCATCAATAGCCTGCTGCAGGCTAGCGTAATAGTAGGGCTGTTGGAGGAGGGCAGTAGTACCGGTCCCGACTCCTGCGGCTACTCCAAGCCCTAACAGAACAGCCAGGGTCATAGTCACTGGTTCCCTTTTTGATCGATGTCCTTTTTCATAAGCTTCTAAGAAGGAGGCATCGGGGTGATAAATCAGTCGAGGTACCAGCTGCACTAGTACACAGAAATTGACAGAAACATCAAATACTGCAAGGGATATACAAGGCGTTAATCCCGTGTCACAAGCCCACCATTTGTTCCCGGGTGGTGGAAGATACCCAGCCTGGTTGACCTCTTTAATAGTGGAATTACAGAGATGCGTATGAGCCGGGGATGGGGTACCTATACATAATCCTTTTCCTGTTACAGCTGCTAGGGTAAGTCTGGCAGTTGGTTCCTGATGCCATCGGCATATACTATCAGAGTGGGTCTGGGAGATATCCACTGGCTCAGCTGGGGTCTCGGCTAAAGCCTCATAATATGGGGGTGCAGCTTCATAACAAAGCCAGCAGGATTCAGTCACACTTGGGTTGGTGTCATTTAAAACCTGGAAGGCACTGGTCAATAAGGTCAACATCCTGTCCTGGGTAGAAGTTTTGCTTACAGGGGGGTCGGTAGATTTCGGAGGGACCGGTGGCCGCGGAGGGTCTGGAGGGGTTTCTTCAGGGGCATGGGTTTCTGTCTCTCTGGAAGCGTGGGTCTCAGACTCAAGTTCTGGTCTCTGAATGGAGGCGTGGGTCTCTTCGGGGGCGTGGGTTTCTGTGTTCTTATTAATGGGGGTCAGTCCCTGTGGTTGCAGGATGGGGTTAGGTCCCACACCGGTAGCTGGCGGTGACTCTATTTTTAGCCTCACAGTGAACGTGAGGCCGTCATCATAACGTTCTTTATAAAGCCTCAGACCCCATGAGTGGCCTTTTACCCAGGTTTTTATCTTTTTACCACTCTCCGTGAAACTGATTTGGAGAGGGTGGCACCAATTATTACATTCAACTTCATTTGTCCATCCTGGGTTCCCCTGGTTTCCCATCTTTTGGTGGGTGTAGTTGGCCAAAACTTGTATATAGTCCCAGTTAGAGGATGGATGCCAGTAGGCGTCCCCCGTAGTTTCACAACCCCAATGCCTGCAGTAGAAAACATCTTTACCTCCACAATAGTTAAGGTGGCGGCCCCGGTGGTATCCTGGGCATACATAGAAAGTGAGGGCTCTCAGCATACTTCTCCTGTCCCTTGCTGCACAACCCCCCCAAGGGTCTAGTCCCCATCGATCGTGGGAAAGTGGCGCCTGAGGGGCCTGCTGGAAGTTGGCGTAACTTTCAAGATCCCAATTAGCTGGGGCCCCAATTGCCAGCTTGCAGAGGTCAGGGTACAGGGTAGGCCACCAGGTGTAGGGATGGGTGATTTTAGAGACGTTCCATACAGTATCTCCCACCTGAGAAACTACTTGCCACGTCAATTGCATGGGCTGGTGGGGGTTGAACGACCCTTGGGTTGGCGGGACCAGGAGGGGGATTGACAGGATGAGGAACGACAGAGTCTGAGTTTTAAAGGGTTCGAGGTTAGTTGTACTTTCCATTGGGCTGGGGGCTCCGGAGCAGCTTTGACATGAGAAGCGTGAATCCAGGAGGGGACGCCGTCAACCTTTACAGCAGTTGGGGTGGTGAGCAGGACGATGTACGGTCCTTTCCAACGGGCTTCAAGGGTCTGCTGTCGGTGCCGGCGAACGTAGACAGAGTCTCCCACCTGGAATGGGTGAGCTTCTCCGGGTGTCCCGGGCTGATAGGCTTCAGCGAGCTGTTCCCATATCTCCCTCTGCACCAGCTGGATTCCTTTCAGCCTAGCATATAAATCACCGTTATTAAACTTGCCAGGGTCAAATCCCTCCTGTACGGACAGTATAGGGGGAGGTGCCCCATACAGGATCTCAAAAGGGGAGAGATTGAAGCGGGAGGGGGTGTTCCGAACTCGGAACAATGCCAAGGGAAGGAGCACCGTCCAGTCTGTAACGCCAGTCTCCAAGGACAATTTAGTAAGGGTCTCCTTTAAAGTCCGATTCATCCTTTCTACCTGTCCTGAGCTCTGGGGTCTATAAGCACAATGTAACTTCCAATCGGTCCCCAGAAATTTTGCTACTTCCTGGCTCACTTGGGCGACAAAAGCTGGTCCATTATCTGACCCTATCATCTTTGGCGCTCCAAATCGGGGAAAGATTTCCTCTAAAATCTTCTTGGCGACTACGAGCGCAGTCTCATGCTTAGTTGGAAAAGCCTCTACCCAGCCCGAGAAGGTGTCTATGAATACGAGCAAGTATTTGTTGCCATATCTAGCAGGACGTACCTCTGTAAAATCTACTTCCCAGTATGTTCCCGGTCGGTCTCCACGTAATCTCTTTCCAGGCTCTGTTCTATTATGACCGGCATTTACCTTCTGACAGGGTACACAGGTTTGAACCACTTGCTCAGCTATTTTGAGAAGTCCAGGGAGTTCCCACCCATCCTTGACTAGCAAGGAAGTCAGCTTCCTGGCTCCCAAATGAGTCCACCGGTGCATCTGGTCTAATATCTTGCGGGCCTCTGATAAGCTTCTGCTATTCTCAAGTGAGATGGGTGTGTCAGCCACCAGCACTTCTGGTACTATCTCTTGACTAGCCACTTCTCGGGCAGTCTTATCGGCCAAGTTGTTTCCTCTAGTGACCGGGGACTGATCTTTCTGGTGCCCGAGGCAGTGGATTATGCTAACCTTTTTGGGTAGCATGAGGGCAGCTAGTAAGGCCAAAATCTCATCCTTGTTCTTAATTTCCTTGCCTGCTGAAGTTAAGAGCCCTCTCTGTTGGTAGATTGCTCCATGGACATGTGCCGTGGCAAAAGCATACCGACTATCGGTATAAATGTTGACCTTCTTTCCTTGGGAAAGCTCGAGAGCTTTAGTCAGGGCAATCAGTTCAGCCTTCTGGGCGGAAGTCCCTTGAGGTAAGGGAGCTGCCCAGATCACGTTAGTCCCATCCACTATTGCCGCCCCCGCTCGCCTCTTACCTCCTTCTAAGAAGCTACTCCCGTCCGTATACCATGTCACCTCTGCATCCGGGAGTGGGAGGTCGGAGAGGTCTTTGCGGGTCCCATGGGCTTCAGCTAACACCTGTTGGCAGTCGTGCATCACGCTGGATTGATCGGGATCAGGGAGCAGCGATGCAGGGTTGAGTCCAGTGGCTGGCATGAATCTTATTCGGTCCGAATTCAGAAGCAGAGTTTGATAGTGGGTCATCCGGGCATTGGTGAGCCATCTTTCGGGGGGTTGCCGGACCACACTCTCCAGGGCATGAGGAGCAGTGATAGTAAGGTTTTGTCCCAAAGTCAACTTGTCTGCGTCCTTGACAAGGACGGCAGCAGCGGCTACTATTCGCAAGCAACTGGGCCAGCCGGCGGCTACAGGGTCTAGTTTCTTAGACAAGTATGCTACTGGTCTGTTCCAAGGCCCCAGTTTCTGGGTGAGGACTCCCTTTGCTATGCCATTCCCTTCTGCCACAAAAAGGTGGAAAGGCTTGTCAACATCTGGGAGTCCCAGGGCAGGGGCAGACAGTAGAGCCTGCTTAATGTTGTCAAACGCCGCTTGCTCCTTTTTCCCCCATATGAAGGGCCCTTTTTCTTTAGTCAAGGGATACAGGGGGGCTGCCATGTCTGCAAACCCAGGTATCCAAAGCCTACAGAATCCGGCTGTCCCCAGAAATTCCCTGACCTGACGGGGATTTTTCGGAGGTGGTATCTTGATCACTGTCTCTTTCCTTGCCTCCGAAAGCCATCGCTTTCCATCTTCGATTAAGTACCCCAAGTAACTAACCTGTTGCTGGCAGATCTGTGCCTTTTTTGCCGAGACCCGATATCCTAGGGAGCCGAGCTCGATCAATAAGGCTTCGGTCCCTTTAAGGCATTCTTCCTCCGAGTTCGCCGCCAGGAGCAAGTCATCTACATACTGCAACAGAGTTACCTGGGGGTTGGTGGCACGGAAATGCGCAAGGTCCTGGTGGAGTGCCTCGTCGAAAATCGTTGGAGAGTTTTTGAATCCCTGGGGCAGTCGAGTCCATGTCAGCTGTCCCGAAATCCCCAGAACCGGGTCCCTCCATTCAAAAGCAAAGATGGGCTGGCTTATGGAACTAAGTCTCAGACAAAAGAAAGCATCTTTAAGGTCCAATACCGTATACCATTTCCGTTCGGGGGGAAGAGTGCTCAACAGGTTGTAGGGGTTGGGCACAGTTGAGTGTAAGTCTGCCACCCGCTTGTTCACCTCTCTCAGGTCCTGCACAGGCCGATAGTCACCTGAATCAGGCTTTCGAACCGGGAGCAAGGGGGTGTTCCAGGCTGACTGGCATTTTATCAGTATTCCTAGTTCAAAGAGCCGCCGTATATGGGGGCGGATCCCATCTCGGGCCTCCTTGCCCATGGGGTACTGGCGGACGGATATGGGGGTAGCAGAGGCCTTTACCTCAACTACTATTGGAGGTTGATGTTTTGCTAGCCCCACGCCAGATGTCTCGGCCCATGCCAGGGGAATTTTCGTTATCCATTTTTCCATCCCGGCTGCTGAGGCAGGGAGACCCTCGAACAGGCGATGTTCGTCTTCCAATTTTAAAGTTAAGACCTGCAGAGGTCTCCCCTCTTTGTCAGTCACTGCGGCCCCTTCAGGACCGAAATGAATCTGAGCCCCAACTTTTGTAAGCAAGTCCCGTCCCAGCAGGGGATAGGGGCATTCAGGAATCACCAGGAACGAGTGGGATACCCGGCCCACGCCAAGGTCCACTGTTCTTCGGGTAGTCCATGAATATGGTTTATTCCCGGTAGCCCCCTGTACCCAGGCTCTCTTGGTGGTGATTGCTCCCCCCGGTTGTAACAGGACCGAATGTTGGGCTCCAGTATCCACCAGAAACTGCACTGGCTTCCCCTCCACTTTTAGAGTTACCCGAGGCTCGGGGAGGGGCTCCGAGCCCTGACTTCCCTAATCTTCTTCCTCTAAGGCCAAAACCTTTTGGGAGGGAGTTTTTCCCCTCTTCTTCTTGGGGCAATCCCTCAACCAATGTCCTTTCTCTTTACAGTAAGCGCATTGGTCCTTGTCTAAGGTCAGTTTAGTTGTCGGTCTGACCTTTCCCTGGTCACTCTTATCTTTTTCTCTTATTACAGTGGTCAGGATTTTGGCTAGATTTTTCTCTTGTCTCCTTTCTCGTTTCAACTCTCGCTCGTCCTGTTCTCTCTTCCTTCTCTCTTCCTTTTCTTCCTCTGTCTCTCTCTTGTTAAATACCTTATCTGCCTCTCTAACTAGATCTTGGAGGGAGAATCCCTGTAATCCGTCCAGCCGCTGCAGCTTTTTCCTAATGTCCGAAGCTGCCTGGTCAATGAAAGCCATAGCTATGGTGGCTTTATGTTCTTCAGACTCAGGGTTATATGGGGTAAATCTCCTGAATGCCTCCATGAGCCTATCTAGGAATACCGTGGGTGACTCGGAAGGTCCCTGGGTAATCTTTCTTACCTCTGCCAAATTTGTAGGGCGTCTTGCGGCCCCTCGGAGACCCGCCACCAGAGCCTGGCGATAGACTCTCAGGCGCTCCCTACCTGCGGGCGTATTGTAATCCCAATGAGGTCTGGTCAGCGGGAAGCCAGCGTCTATCTCATTAGGCAATGCCGTGGGACGTCCGTCATCTCCCGGAACATTTTTCCGGGCTTCCAGCAATACGCGCTGTCGCTCCTCAGTCGTGAGGAGCGTTTGCAGCAGCTGCTGACAATCGTCCCAGGTGGGCTGATGTGAGAATACGAGCGACTCAATTAAGGAAGTTAGGGCCTGTGGGTTTTCAGAGAAAGAGGGGTTATGGGTTTTCCAGTTATACAGATCAGAGGCGGAAAAGGGCCAATACTGGAGATGCCGGTTTCCTCGGTCATCCGGGGGGGCATATTCCCGGAGAGGGAGGACAGTAGAGTCAGGAGTACCAGCCCGGCGACTCCGTGTCCCCGCCGCCGGGCCCGCTCCTGGTTCTCCTGACTCCGGCGGCGCTATTGATCGAGCCGCCGGAGTCACGGGGGATGGGCCCGGCGGGGGGGCCATCGCCGCCGGGTAGGGCGGGGGTGAATCCAAAAGGAGGAGGTCAGTCTGGGTGTCAGGGTAGATCCTTTTTCTTTCTGAGGTCGCGGTTTTGGCTCCTTCTGTCGCAGGTTTGAGGGCGTAAATTCCCAGGGTTCCTTCCGTGGGTATTCCTGTGGAGGGAACAAAAGGCCGTACCCACGACGGTGGGGAAAGGATGAGGTCTTCCCATACAATGACATAGGGTACCTGATCTGGGTGTCCTTGGGGCTCAGGGAGAAAAACCACTGATTTTACCTGCTTGACATGATGCAAGGAAAAACTACCTTCGGGTGGCCACCCTGTTTGGAAGGTGGGCCACTCTGTGGAACACAGAGTTCGCCACTTTCCCTTCCTTATATCTACTGAGAGATTATGAGCTCTAGTTTTAACCTCAGACCAATGGCTTAATGTCAGAGAGAGAGGAGTAGTCACAGTCTGTCCCATGTCGTCTTTGTCACGTAAAGGGAAGACAAGGAGAACAACTAACAGAATCCAGACAATCAGCAGAGTGGTGAGACAGAGCCGGCCGCCGCGCGTCTTCCACAAAACCAACAGAAATACAGACGGGAGACTCCTTAAAGGCTCCACCTGATTCGGACGAAGAGGGACTGAATCAAGTCCCTCTTCCAGATAGACGTCCTGGGCGTCCCCAGGTTTCGTCATAAACCTGTCACCCAGACAGGAACCAGAAAACTGAAGGAAGCCGCGGCGAACCAACCAACGACAATACTGACTGACAACAAAGCAACAATTAGTAGGGACACACAAAACGCACAAAGCTCGAGCGTACCTCCGAAACCTGATGCCTGGGGGTCTGGGGCCGAACGGAGATCCCGGACGAGCCCCCAAATGTTGAACCGCACGGTTCCGCCCTGGAGTCCGTCGCCCAAGACCACCAAGACACAGGATCGATGCAAATAGCAAGAGGATTTATTGAACCGGCGCGCCGGGGTTCTGTCCTCCTTAAGCAAGGAGCGAACAAACCCCGATGACAGTTACAGAACAGTTTTTAAGCACAAAAAACCATATTGGGCGAGGAGGTATAGATATATCATGATTGGTCACAATACTGCTGACCTTTACAAGGATAGGCTTGTGAGGGTTTGGCGACATAATTCTGCGGATAACACACAGTTTACACAACTTGTTTTTCTGACTCTCTGGAAAGTTAAACCTTCCAGGTCAGGGTCTGTAAGCCTCCAGGTCAGGGTCTGTAAGCCTCCAGGTCAGGGTCTGTGAGTCACAAATAACAGAGATAACCTTTCAGTTGGCCTGGAAAATCCCTAAATCTTACAGGTTACTTCCTCACAATATAAGTGCAGTAATACAGTACATGGCCTTTTATGTCTTCTCTTAATAAGAATAATGCTTTTTTTAATTTATCAATATTATTACATGTCTCAGTAGCTCCTATCTGTGTTGTTGTTGTTGTTGTTATTTTCAGTAGAATTTACTTGTTTAGGTAAACCTCAATGTTTTATTCATTCTCTAGTTAATGGCAATTTTGGTCATTTCTAGTTTGGGGAAATTAAGCACAAATATGCTATAAACTTCATTTTATAGGCTTTCTATGGACATGTATTTTTAATTGTATCTTTAACAGCAGTGTTTGAGAGTTTTCCCTACTTACTACATATGCTTCTCAGCAGTTAGTACTTTTAATATTTTCTTTTTCTTTTCTTTTATTTAAGTTTAGCTTATTTAGTTTATTTGTGTTCAGCTATTTTAGTGGGTCTGAAGTGATATAACGTTGTGATTTCACTTTACATTTATTTGATGATTAAATATGCTGTACATCCTTCCAATTACTTCTGTGAGCTTATTTGCTATTCTTGTATCTTCACTGGTAAGCTATGGATTCAAAGATTTTATCCCTTTCAAAATTGAATGGTTAGTTTCATTATTATTGAATTTTGACATTTCTTTATATATTGTTAAAAAGCGACCTTTATATGGGTTCTGCAAAGATTTTTTTCTATTCTAAGGATTACATACAGGTTTTATAATGATGGTTTTTAAAGAGGAGCAGTTTTTAAACTTTGATGATATCTAATTTATAGAGTATTATGGTTTACTTCATATCTAAGGAATTACCGCCTATTCCAATATCATAGAGATACCATCCTGTGTTTCATCTAGATGACATTTCCTTCATCTCCTCTCCTGCATTGCAGGTGTACTCTTTACCCCTGAGCCACCAGGGAAGCACAATGTGAGACTTCCCAAATGGCACAGTGGTAAAGGGGCTTTCCAGGTGGTGAACTGGTAAAGAATCTGCCTGCCAGTGCAGGAAGCACAAGTGATGTGGGTTTGATCCCTGGGTTGGGAATATCCCATGGAGTAGGAAATGGCAACCTACTCCAGCAACTTTGCCTGGAAAATCCCATGGACAGAGGAGCCTGATGTGCTTCAGTCCATGGTGGTCACAGAGTAGACAGGACTGAGCAAAATAACAACAATACATTTTAATGTATAAGTTTTATATTATTGATTTTTTTCACTATTACCTTTATGTTCTTAGCTGCATTGATTACTTTCCAAGTACTGCTTTATCTGTGCCGGCTGTGATATTGTGCTTTATAAGAAGAAATATAAATTTCCTCTTCCTTCAACTTTATGGGACAAAGCTCCTAAAACTTTTGGAATTTCCTAAGTGATGAGAGCAAGAAAGGTGCCTTTTGTTTGCTAATGAGGTGACTTTTGGATCTCACCTAAGGATTGTAAGTGGTTGCCAGAGGAGCTAACCATGTGATGACAGGGTAGGAAATTAAAGTCCTGTTTCCTGAACTTCAGGCAGGGGAGAAGGCCTGAAGGTTGAATTAATCACCAGTGGTCAACGACTTAATCCTTCCTTTGTAATGAAGCTTCCATAATCCCCTCTCCATCCCAGCAAAAAAAAAAAAAAAGGCAGGATTCTGTCAGCTTCCAGTTGGTGAACTGATTGAAGAAAGTAGTGGTGGTCTGAGAGAGTATAGAAGTTCTGTGCTCTTTCCTCCTAACTTGCCTTATCCATTTCTTCTCTATGGCTGTTTCTGAATTACAGTTAATCCTTAAAAACTCAAGGGGTTAGTTGAGCATCAACCCCCATGCAGCTGAAAATCTGATTACAATTTTACAGTCAGCCTTCTATATTGGTTTGTAGGACTGAACCCTTAACTGATGGAACTGATGCTGTCTTCAGATAGGTAGTATCTGAACTGAGTTGAATCCTCAGACATCCTGCTGGTAGCCAAGAATTTCTTGTGGGTGTGGGGAAATTGCCCCTCCCATGCCTCTACCTCCACCTCCCCTGCAGGTTGGAACTGTGTCCCAGACTGTATCATAAGACCTGCATACTTTATATGTTATTTTTGGTGGTGGCAATGGTTTAGTTGCAAAGTTGTATACAACTCTTGAGACCCCCGTGAATTGTAGCCTGCCAGCTTCCTCTGTCTATGGAATTTCCCAGGCAAGAATGCTGGAGTGGGTTGCTATTTCCTTCTCCAGAGGATCTTCCCAACCCAGGGATGGAACCTGCATCACCTGCATTGCAGCCAGATTCATTACTGGCTGAGTCATCAGGAAAACTTGCACACAATTCAAAATAATTTTTAAACTTTGATTTTCTCTTTGATTTATGAGTTGTTTAGAAGTATGTCATTTAGTTTTCAGACACTGGGATATTTCAAGATATCTTCCTGTTACTAATTTACAGTTTAATTTAGTGATGAGAGAAAATGAGTTTTATAATTCCAGTTATTTTAACTTTGTTGGATTTATTTTTATGTCACAGATATGGTCCATGTGGTAAACTCTCCATTTTAGTGTACTTTAATTGAGTTGTATTCTGCTTTAATACAGTTGTATTCTGCCTTTCTTGCATAGGTACTCTGTAAGTATCAGTGCCAAGTTGATAATGTTTTAGTCTTACATCACCTTATTATTTTCCGTTTATTTTTTCTGGTGATTTTTCAGTGAGACATATTGAAATCTCCATTATAATTGCAGATTTGCCCATTTTTTCTTTCAGGCTACAGGTATTCACCTCAAGAATTTTGAAGCCCTATTGTTAGGAACATACACATTTAAGATCATCNAAGTTGATAATGTTTTAGTCTTACATCACCTTATTATTTTCCGTTTATTTTTTCTGGTGATTTTTCAGTGAGACATATTGAAATCTCCATTATAATTGCAGATTTGCCCATTTTTTCTTTCAGGCTACAGGTATTCACCTCAAGAATTTTGAAGCCCTATTGTTAGGAACATACACATTTAAGATCATCATGCCTTCTTGGTAAATTGATCCTATTACATAATGTAATCTCCCTGTCTATTATAGTGTTGATTGTTCCGACTTCTCAGTTTGGTCGTTCCAAGTATATCATTTAACAAAAACACTGCATACTTTATGAGTCGTACTATATAAACTGAGTACCTGAAAATACAGTCTAATCCTCCAGTAGGTCAACATCCACTTTGATGTAGGCCACTTTCTAAAATGGATTATGGTAGTAATATACTACCAACAGACATCTAGTGGTATATAATTTATTCTGCTTAGAGAAATCAGAGAAGGTAGCACAAAGACATATTTGAGCTAGACTAAGTAAAGGAGCTATTGCATTGCAGACAAAGGAAGGTAGCTGTAAATGGAGAGGTATTCAGGGGATCAGTACAACAGTTACCTAGGGCATGTGGTGGAATGACATAAAATCATAAAGTAAGCCTGAAATCTAATAAGCTATTTACTTCTGTCTTCTTAACTGTGTGACTACTGGGAAATTAGTAAAAAATAATTGAATTTTCCTTTCTTACTCTGTAAAATAGGAATAATGAAAGCTATTTCTCAAGGTAGATATAAAGTTTAAAGAAAAATTAAGTATATATATAATGTCTTGCACACTGCCTGACAGTTAAAAATTTTACTATCATTTAATTTTTTTAATGTTTGTTGTTGTTATTGTTACTCTTACTGAGGGCACCAAAAATTTAGTTTCTTCCATGCAAGAGTTTTTCAACATAAAGCCTTATTTTACTATTTCAATTTTATAACATTAGTAAAAAAAAAAAAAAAAAAAGATTTTCTTAACATATTCCAAATGAATAGTAACTAACCTTATTGAGTATTAATATGGGCTAACTGCTGTTCTAAGTGTTGAAAGGTGNTATTTCAATTTTATAACATTAGTAAAAAAAAAAAAAAAAAAAGATTTTCTTAACATATTCCAAATGAATAGTAACTAACCTTATTGAGTATTAATATGGGCTAACTGCTGTTCTAAGTGTTGAAAGGTGGCAGACTATGCCACCCCAAACTATGCCACTTTGGCATAAAAATTAGCTTGAATAAAAGGTACTTAATAAAACAGTAGATGCAAGAAGGGCACTCTAATCTCCCTTTTTCTTCCTGTAAATGGGAGATTAAAAACTCCCATGTTAAAAATGCCTTTTCTGTAGCAGGAGAAAGGAAACATTCTTTGATAAGAAGTCAAAGTCAAGAGAATTCTATACAAAGAGACTTTGTTAAAATAATTCTTATCTTCCTTTGGCCTCCCTGTATTGTAGTTGCTTTTCTACAATTGCCTCTTTTTGGTTAATCTAGTATAAAAGCATTTAGGTTTTGCCATTTGTTAGGGCCTTCATTTGCTTACGAGGGCTTTTATGTCACCTAAAACATGTAAATGTGAATGTCTTTTCTTTTGTTAATCTGTCTTCTGTTAGTTTAATCCTCAGGTCCATCTGAAAAGCCCTAAGAGCAGTGGTCCCAAATCTTTTTGACAGCTGGGATAGGTTTCTTGGAAGACAATTTTCCCATGGACAGGGTAGGGTCAGGGATGGTTTGAGGATGATTCAAGTGTGTTAAATTCATTAAGAATTTTATTTCTATTATTTCTACATCAGCTCCAATTTAGATCATCAGGCATTAGATCTTGGACCCTGGGGACCCCTGCCTAAGAGGCTAGATGTAAATGTTGCCTTCCCTACAGTGTTCTACAAATCGTGTTCATTTAATCTGATACTATGAAAGTAGGTTCTACTAACAGTTGTCATCATGATCCTCATTTTTCTCAGGAGAAAACTGAGAATTTTAAATAACTGTCTCAGTTACATAGGAATTAGCAGGGCTTAGCTACCCTTTCCTCGGAGAAGGCAATGGCATCCCACTCCAGTACTCTTGCCTCAAAAATCCATGGATGGAGAAGCCTGGTAGGCTGCAGTCCATGGGGTCGCTAAGAGTCGGACACGACTGAGCAACTTCACTTTCACTTTTTACTTTCATGTATTGGAGAAGGAAATGGCAACACACTCCACTTTTCTTGCCTGGAGAATCCCACGGGTGGGGAAGCCTGGTGGGCTGCCGTCTATACGGTCGCACAGAGTCAGACACGACTGAAGTGACTTACCAGCAGCTACCCTTTCCTACCCTTTCCTACTGGGTGCAAACACCCAGGAAGACTAGGTCAACAAACCTGTGCAGTTAACATTCTGTTATATTGCCAAACTCAAGAATTTTGAGGGGAAACAGGGATGCAGAGACATTCAATACAACTCTTAAACAAATTGACAAAGCAATGCAACATGATGGCTTGACTCTATCCAAAGAAATCATCTTTGGCTCCTTTTTCCAAACTTAGGCTCCAGTGTTCGGTGAAAAGACAATATATTTAGAATTCACTCTCTCTTGTGTTCTCTCTGTTTCTCAACATTCATATGTATTTTTCCTGTGGAATCAGGTATCCTCCTAGTAACAAATTTATTTTAAGGTGAAGTAGGTGAGACATAATTATTCAGTTCTCTTGATAGGTTCTCTGGTTTGGGTATTAATATGGTCAACAGTATTTCTGTGTTCTGTTATGTTCACAGGATTACCTCAGTCTCCAAGGGACGAATATATCATCCATCCTTTAAATGGCATTTCAACATGTGCTTACTGTGTCTATTTTAAAATCCTAAAACACAAACTGCTATAAAAGGAGGATTTTATCTATTAAATAGAATTAACATGATATCTTTTTGGACTTGATTAGTAATAACTTGGAGAGGGCAATGGCTCCACTCCAATACTCTTGCCTGGAAAATCCCATGAGCGGAGGAGTCTGGTAGGCTGCAGTGGGGTCACGAAGACTCAGACATGACTGAGCGAATTCAGTTTCACTTTTCACATTCATGCATTGGAGAAGGAAATGGCAACCCACTCCAATGTTCTTGCCTGGAGAATCCCAGGGACAGGGGAGCCTGGTGGGCTGCCATCTATGGGGTCGCACAGATTTGGACACGACTGAAGCGACTTAGCAGCAGCAGCAGCAGCAGTAACTTCTCAGGATGAAATGTGAAAATACAATACAGTTCAAGATTCTTCCAAAACTGTTTTTCCTCTCACTAAAAATCCTTAATCTGAAAAAGAAAAGGGGTGGTTTATTTCATTGAATACCAACTTCTAGATAGTAATTATATTGCCAAAGGTTACCAGCAAATATTATTTTCAAAAGGAAATCTACTTAAAATTACTGCCAGATTTCATTAGGATATCTTACAAAATAATCTTTAAAAAATTTATAAAGACCATTATAAGCCATGAGTTATTCTCTGAATAAACACAATTTTGTTAAATCTTCTTAATATTTAAAACTGAAGTTTAAATATTTCTTCCATCAAGATATGAAATCTTCCTAAATGAAATCATCCTCTTTTAATACTGGTTGGTTCAATCTAAGCAAAGTCAGACTCTAAGAAAAAAGGAGTTGAAAATTCAATTAAAGGTCAAATTCTAGGTGATTAAGCACTGAGGCATCTTGAACGAGAGACTCTCCTACTGGAGAATGCCTTTCACAGGCCCAGTTACTTTTTTTAAACCTAGAATAATTTTAAATCATTTTAACGAAGGATGAGGGCTTAGGAACTGGCTCTTCTTTTGCTTTTATGACCTCAAATAACAGTAAAATAACTTAAAAGAAAATATGTTGGAGTTCTTCAAGAAAGATTGTCCAAAATACTGATTGAAATATGCTTAAGGATCTGGTAGAATTATTACTGTCCACTAATCTATGAGAGGGGAGTAGTTTGTACAGCTATTTCTAGCAATGTTTATTATTTTCCTTTCAGTATCTGTTCTTTGATGAAAGTGGATCTTTCATGGCAGTGATATTTTTTTGGTTTTGTTTTTCTTAGAAAACAACATAACAGACTATGATATAATGATATTCAATACAACCCTATTTTTAAATGTTAGGTGATGATAAAGAGGCAATAGAAAGTATATTTTGAAAGAGACAGTGATTTCTTTGTACTACACTTCAAATATTTATTTATTTGCTTTAAAGGCTGCTTTTTATTGTTATCTTCTTTAGGTGTAGGTTATATAATGGTTCTTAGTAAAATTCACTGAGATTACTATTACAAAATAAAAAAATATATGTATCAATGTATATAATTTTTAATTAACACATGTAAATTATCCATATAATATCATGTATCCTACTTTTCTTTTTTTTAAATTATTGGAGTATAATTGCTTTATAATGCATATGGGGCTTCCCTGGTAGCTCACTTAGTTAAGAATCCTCCTGCAATGCAGGAGACCTGGATTTGATCCCTTGGTCGGGAAGATCCCCTGGAGGAGGACATGGCTACCCACTCCAGTATTCTTGCCTTGAGAATTCCATGGACAGAGGAGTCTTGCAGGCTCCAGTCTATAGAGTCCCAAAGGGTGGGACATGATTAAGCAAATTTCACTTTCACTTATTCTGCATATAAGTTAAATAAACAGGGTGACAATATGCAGCCTTGTTGGTCTCCTTTCCCACTTTTGAATCCGTCATTTGTTCAGTTCAGTTCAGTTCAGTCGCTCAATCGTGTCCGACTCTTTGCGACCCCATGAATCGCAGTACACCAGGCCTCCCTGTCCATCACCAACTCCCACAGTCCACTCAGACTCGCATCCATTGAGTCAGTGATGCCATCCAGCCATCTCATCCTCTGTCATCCCCTTCTCCTCCTGCCCCCAATCCCTCCCAGCATCACAGTCCTTTCCAATGAGTCAACTTTTCGCATGAGGTGGCCAAAGTACTGGAGTTTCAGCTTTAGCATCATTCCTTCCAAAGAAATCCCAGGGTTGATCTTCAGAATGGACTGGTTGGATCTCCTTGCAGTCCAAGGGACTCTCAAGAGCCTTCTCCAACACCACAGTTCAAATGCATCAATTCTTCAGTGCTCAGCCTTCTTCACAGTCCAACTCTCACATCCATACATGACTACTGGAAAAACTATAGCCTTGACTAGACGGACCTTAGTTGGCAAAGTAATGTCTCTGCTTTTGAATATGCTATCTAGGTTGGTCATAACTTTTCTTCCAAGGAGTAAGCGTCTTTTAATTTCATGGCTGCAATCACCATATGCAGTGTCATTTGTTATAGCTTAGTAAATTAGCAAATTTTTATGCATGTTTTATGTTTGTGTGGAAAAAAATGGTCTGTGTTCCTTAGGTTTTGTTTTCATCAAGTTAATCAGACATTCTATATCTTTCTTAAAGTTTCTTTTCTGCTGTTATGAAATTTGTTTGTTTGTGTTTTCCCATCTGTTACTCAGCAAGATCAGCACTTGATTTTGGATTTGGCTCTATCTTCTAATATTCCTCTTAGTTTTGTTTTCATAGGCTATGTTGTAGGATGCATACAAATTTAAATTTGGCATATCTTTCTGTGAAGTTAAAGTAGTCCATCATTCTAACACATTCCTCTTTATCTCTGCTTTTTCAAAATTCAACTACTAAGTGGTCTCAACTACTAAGTGGTCTTTAAAATATCTACAGAGATTTTCTCTATCCATCTTTTAACTTTGTCTGCATTTTCCATATTTTAATGCTCAAGGTTCTGCACCCTTTGTTTTAGATATGCCTTTAAAAAATACTTATTTATTTGGCTGTAGACCTGCAGGATCTGACCTGTGGGATCTTTCATTGCAGCACAGAACTCTTTAGTTGCCCTGCATGCAGGATCTTAGTTCCCAGACCAGGGATCAAACTCTGGTCCCCTGAATTGCAAAGCAGGTTCTTAACTACTGGACCACCAGAGAAGTCCCTAGATATCTCTTTTTTAAACAGCATATAATTGGATTTGGTTTTTAGCAGAGTCTGACAAAACTTGTCCTTAATAGCATAGTATTTAGACTGTTCATATTTTATCTAATTACTGCTTTATTTGGATTTAAATCTACCATCTTATTTTCTGTTTCTGTTGGTCCCTCTTGACACATTTTTTCTTTATTTTTTTTACCTTTTATTGAATTAGTGTACAAATTTTTAATCAATATAATTTTTCTGATATATATCCAGTGACCTAAATACAAAGCAAATAGTTTAAGAAGATACATAATTGTAAATAGAAATTAACCAGAGGAATAGAACTCTGTTGAAATTAAAAAGGAGCTCAAAGTTAGTTGTTTATACTGTTTGATTTGATTTTATTTTTCAATGGGCATATATTTTTATACTGACATTTTGAAACCAGATCTATAGACTACAGTGATTCTGCTATAAGATAATTCTAAAAATGCACACAAAACCAATTGGAAATTATTTATTCCTTAAATACACTATCCGTTCAGCTTTTCCCCACTCTCCAGTTACTTTCATGCTTAATAGCATAAATAGAATTTACATAGCAAAAACATCCGCAGGAAAATAATACAAATTCAGAAGTTTTTATATTATGTTTTTCATCATTACATTGTTTTTTTGTTTGTTTGTTTGTTTGTTTTATTTTTATGTAAAGTGACTTTATTGAGTTTTGGCATAGGGTCTTCAGAACTGCTCTGGCCTTTACATGATCCCTTGTTTTCATTAAGTGATGACTTCTTAGTGCATGTGATATAGGAAGAAAGGCTAGAGGAGTGAAAAAATAAATCACAAAAGAAGTTTTTTGGGTTTTTTTTGAGCTTTGTCAAATTTTGTTACATCTTTAGATTTTATGGCAAACTGGGTTGGATGATTTTAGTCCCTCTACCAGTTATAAGTACATAACAACAGGAATATTATGAAAACAGGCAGTCTAGTCCTGCTTTTGAATTCCTCTCCTTCCTAGCTATATGATTTTGACAGTTACCTGGTTTCTCTGGAATGTGTTGCTCTTTTAACACAACTTGAGTTATTCTGAGTAAATTCCCAGTAAAGCACTTGGGAAAAACCTAAGTTTTTGCATATAGAACATAGCTATTATTATCTGTTTTCATCCTTCTCATCGATAGTAGGCAGATGATGATTATTAGCTTTTTCTTCTTACTGACATCCTAGAAGTGTATCATAAGGAAATTCCAAATTAGTTCTATGAAACATTGATGTAATATTTCATTGTCTAACCTGAAATTTACAAGGCTCCCCTCTCCCACTTTAATAAAATGTGAAATATTAAGATACAAAATACTTTTTGACAAAGGATGTTAATCCTTAGCCATCTGTGATTCTATATTAAGAATTTTCTAAAGTTTACACATTTAAATAGCAATATAATCTTATAAACAAAAGGCAAAATAAAGAATCAGGAAAAACACAATCAATCAGAAAGTTGAATATAAAATATATAAAGTTGAATATAAAATCTTATTACCATCAAAACAGGTATTTTATCCGTGTCATTTATTTTGTACTGTCATGTCCCAATTGTAATAAATTTTACTACAAAGTGGTCGGGATCAGATTTGAAGGTCATTTTGGTAATTGGAAGTGAGAGTCTCCCAAAGTGATAGCAATTGGAAAGCACAACATTTTACTTTTATGAATGCAATGATTTAGTTCTTTGACCTCTACTTGGTTAAGTATGATATATAGTAGAACATTTCACTTCTGATATATGCACGTGAAACCCTAACAAGAATTAAAAGGCAGAGTGCAGATTTAAACTCTGGAATTCCTCACTCTGCATGAATAATTGCTAAAGTTATTTGAAGTACCTAAGAAAGAAAGAAAGAAGAGAAGGAAAAGAAAAATGAAAGAAATATCAGAACAAAAGAGAGAGAGAAAAGGAATGAAGGAGAAAGGGAGGGGAGAAAGGATGTAAAAAAAGTAGTCAATTTGCTTATTTTCCTTTCTACACAAATGGCATCTTGAAGAAAAAATATATATATTTGAAAGACTTTAAATGTAAACATGGACAGCTGTTTTAGATATTGTAACATGTGCACATTTGAAAGACACATCATGAAAAAAAAATTATGCTGAAATGTCAATTTTATAGCTCTAAGAGAGAGGTCCTAAGGTTTAGAAGTTAAAAGTAAGTTAAGCCCTTGCTTATTCAAACATTAAACTGTCAGCATGGAAGTAAATTTAAGACTTATGATGGTCTGAAAATGTGGTGCTAAATGAAGTCTGAAAACCTATTAACCTGCCTGAGATGTAAACCAGTAACTATTACACTCTGCTCTTCAGCATGTATTCAAGTACATTATAATAGTGTGCGAGCTATTAAGAGGTGAACAAGAAGCTGAATAGTATCTCTTTTCTCCTAAATGTAATAATAATGTTAGTTATTTTCAGTATTCATGTAGGAATTGCATGCAGGTAGGAAATGGAATACATATATGAAAATGATTCTTCATTTTTTAATTAATAATGCAAAACTGACAACCACTTAACAAACTGGCCAGTGATCTTTTTTTTTTTTCCCTTTGTGTTAGAGTTTTACAGGAATTTAAAGGGAAAACACGACATTTGTAAACGTACTTACATATAGGCAGTAAACACTTTACATAAGCTAAGCACTTTTTTTAAGCTAAGCACTTTTAAAATTTTTATTTATTTTTAATTGGAGGATAAATGCTTTATAATGTTGTGTCAGTTTCTGCCACACTTCAACATGAATCATCATAGATATACATATGCCCCTGCCTCTTGAAATTCCCTATCATCTCCCACCTCATCCCATCCTTCTAGGTTGTCACACAACACAAGGTTTGAGCTCCCTGCATCATACAGTAACTTCCCACTAGCTATCTATTTTACATATGATAATATATATGTTTCTAAGCTACTCTCAATTTGTCCCACCCTCTCTTTCTCCCACAGTGTCCAAAAGTCTGTTCTCTGTCTCTGTTGTTGCACAGCAAATAGGTTCATCAGGTCCAACTTTCTCAGTTCATTTCAGTTCAGTTCAGTCACTCAGTTGTGTGCAACAATTTGCGACCCCATGGACTGCAGCACGCCAGTCCTCCCTGTGCATCCTGGAGTTTACTTAAACTCATGTCCATTGAGTTGGTGAGGCCATCCAACCATCTCATTCACCATCAACTCCTTCTCCCCCATCTTCAGTCTTTCCCAGCATCAGGGTCTTTTCAAATGAGTCTGTTCTTTGCATCAGGTGGCCAAGGTGTTGGAGTTTCAGGTTCAGCATCAGTCCTTCCAATGAATATTAAGGATTGATTTCCTTTAGGATGGACTGGTTATATCTCCTTGCAGTCCAAGGGACTCTCAAGGGTCTTCTCCAACACGACAGTTCAAAAGCAACCATTCTTCAGCACTCAGCTTTCTTTAAGTCCAACTCTCACATCCATACATGACCACAGGAAAAACTATAGCCTTGACTAGATGGACCATTGTTGACAAAGTAGTGTCTTTGCTTTTAAATATGCTGTCTAGGTTGGTAATAGCTTTTCTTCCAAGGAGTATGCATCTTTTAATTTCATGTCCACAGTCACCATCTGCAGTGATTTTGGAGCCCCCAAAATACTCTGTCACTGTTTCCATTGCTTCCCCATCTATTTGTCATGAGGTAATGGGACTAGATGCCATTTTCTTAGTTTTCTGAATGTTAAGCTTTAAGCCAGCTTTTTCACTTTCCTCATTCACCTTCATCAATAGGCTCTTTAGTTCTTCTTCACTATCTGCCGTATGAGTGGTGTTATCTGCATATCTGAAGTTATTGATATTTCTCCTGGCAATCTTGATTTCAGCTTGTGCTTCATCCAGCCCGGCATTTATCATGATGTACTCTGCATATAAGTTAAATAAGTAGGGTGACAATATATAGCTTTGACATATTCCTTCCCAGTTTGGAACCAGTCTGTTGTTCCATGTCCAGTTCTAACTGCTGCTTCCTGACCCGCATACACATTTCTCAGGAGGCAGATCAGGTGGTTTGGTATTCCCATCTCTTTAAGAATTTTCCACAGTTTGTTGTGATCCACACAGTCAAAGGCTTTGGCAATTTGATTTCTGGTTCCTCTACCTTTTCTAAATCTAGCTTGAACATCTGGAAGTTCATGGTTCACGTATTGTTGAAGCCTGGCTTTGAGAATTTTGAGCATTATTTGCTAGCATATGAGATGAGTGAGACTAGAGACTAGAGATCTCTTCAAGAAAATTAGAGATACTAAGGGAACATTTCATGCAAAGATGGGCACAATAAAGGACAGAAGTGACATGAATCTAATAAAAGCAGAAGATATTAAGAAGAGGTGGCAAGAATACACAGAATTCTACAAAAAAGATCTTCATGACCCAGCTAATCATGGTGATGTGATAATTCACCTAGATTCCATATATATGTGTTAATATACTGTATTTGTTTTTCTCTTTCTGACTTACTTCACTCTGTATAATAGGCTCATCAGGACTGAATCAAATGTGTCCTTTTTATGGCTGAGTAATACTCCATTGTATATATGTATATGTGTATCACAACTTCTTTATCCATTCATCTATCAGTGCACATCTGAGTTGCTTACATATCCTAGCTGTTGTAAATAGTGCTGCCATGAACATTAGGGTACATTTTTCTCTTTAAATTATGATTTTGTCAATGTCTATGCCCAGTAGTAAGATTATTGAGTCATTTAACTTATCCTAGGCAGTTGTTGTCAGGAATAAAAGAGATAATCCATATGACACACAAAATTTAATATCTGGTACATATGAAGCAATAAATAAATGTTAACTCTTTTTAATTTTTTTAAGTGAAAAAAGATGAATGTTTCTAATGATTAAAGGTAAAAGTCACAAAGAAGATAGACATCATAAACCATTGAAGGTGAAGGTGAAGTCGCTCAGTCGTGTCCGACTCTTTGCGACCCCGTGGACTGTAACTTACTAGGCTTCTCCATCCATGGGATTCTCCAGGCAAGAATACTGGAGTGGATTGCCATTTCCTTCTCCATAAACCATTAGACACCTGAAAACAAAGAAACAAAGGTACATAAGGCAAAAACCAGAAGAAATATAAGGTCAAAGGAAAATATATATAATCATAGTAAGACATTAACATTTCTCTGAGAATATTTTATCAAGTGTAGAAAAAATAAGAACAGGAGCATCTTGAATGATGCCATTAATAATTTAAATAGATTTATATTTTGCCTGGAGAATCCCAGGGACAGGGGAGCCTGGTGGGCTGCCATCCATGGGGTACACAGAGTTGGACACGACTGAGGTGACTTAGCAGCAGAGGCAGATTTATATTTAATTAATTTATATTAATAATATCCTACACAAATAATTTAAAATATATTTAAAATTTTGTATATTATATATTGTTATTAGGTGTCCATAGGACATTTAGAAAAACTAGAAAATAGATAACAGTACTAAATTTCAAAGAATAGAGTTCTTTTCTTTGTGTGTGACTCAGTTATACATATACACATATATTATTTTTAAAATTATTTTCCATTATAAGTTATTACAAGATATTGACTATAGCTCCCTGTGCTATGCAGTAATCCTTTGTTGCTTACTGCATATCTAATTTTCTAACTAGAAATCTAGCAGACTATTCAAATAAGTAGTCAAATAAGTAGGATCAAATGTCAAACATTTTTTAGTTAGGCAAAAAGTCATGAGTTTTCTAAAATATATATATTAAACATATTAAATATATATATACAGAAGCATTTTTACTAGTCTTGGTAATGACTTGAGAAAGAACAACAACAACAACAAAAAAGAAGGGATGGAGAAACTGGAAAACAAACTAAATGAAATGGAAGGAGTGAATATGAAATAGACAAAGTGAAACAAGCTAGATAAAAGATCGTCATATGTTGTTTTTAAACAAGGCTGCTCATTAGAAACATATCTGGGGCTCTGGCCAAAAAAAAAAAAAAAAAAGCAATACCTGAGCACTTGTATTTTTCAAAAATTCCAAGATAATTCTAATGAACTTTCAGAATTGTCCATCTGATAATTGTATTTTAAAAAGTGATTACAGGTTTTTCTATTAAATGGTAGTTTTGGTGAATAAGAATTNGGCAAAAAAAAAAAAAAAAAAAGCAATACCTGAGCACTTGTATTTTTCAAAAATTCCAAGATAATTCTAATGAACTTTCAGAATTGTCCATCTGATAATTGTATTTTAAAAAGTGATTACAGGTTTTTCTATTAAATGGTAGTTTTGGTGAATAAGAATTCTATAATTTTTCTGTTGACCAATCATGATACACTGGAATTAAGTGAGTAATAGTTACATAACCACAGTAGTAAAAGATCCAGTTTTCAGGATCAAGAACCAGACAAAAATAAAAAATAATTACAATTGTAAGCCATAACGGGAACACGATTAACTTAACAATATAAAATGATTACATGTGATTTGAGGGGATGAAGCAGAGTGATATGGTAAGTGGAAATGCCTCCATGCACATGTTCTCATCTGGATAAATCTTTTATACTCCTGTCTTCGAAGTTTGATACAAGTATCACTCCAAATGGAGAAGAAAGCTATATCTTGTGGATTTCAGTGTCCCTATCACTATTCTGCTAAGAAGCTAGTGGAATAAGTGGCAGCAATACTGTTTTTCTCAGTCCACTTGTTCCTGTATCTTCTTTGCTGCATTCTGACCCTCCAAACTGAGTGATTCTAGTCAAAAGTCTATTCATGACTACCTCCTTCCCGCCCAGAGTTCACAATAGTACATGTATGTAAAATGCTATTTTAATGCTGTCATAGAAAATGGAGTCTGAATTATTGCTTCTCTACTCAAAATCTGGTCCATTGACCAGCAGCATTAACAACCTTTGGGAGTCTGTCAGAGATACAAATCTCAGCCCTCCCTAACACTTGCTGAATCAGAAACACATTTTAACAAGAATTCTTGCTGATTCTCAATGAACATTAAAGTTTGTGTTTTATAACGTATACTACTAGATAATGCAGACTGTTGGTAATGAGAAATGGGGATTTGGTGTTGGCAGTGACCATGATAACACTTCAAGTGTCCATATTCCTGATTGACAAGTAGCAAGCGAGGTAATTGTCTCTATTTAATCTATCTGAAATGAGAGAATACATTTTTATCTTCTAGAACATAGTCAATGTTAATTTCAAGTGAGATCCCCTCCCTCTCTCCTTCAGTGTTGTCTAGTCTTTGTCATCATCACTGTTGTTGCCTTCATTTTAATCACAGAGTTTAATGGTGAGTTACATTTCTCTTTATCACTGTATTTTTGGAGCATACAGTTTTTGCTCTGACATCTGGCCATTTTGCATCTGCTATTATTTCCAACTTTCCCCAAACACCAACAAATAAAATCATTTCTGTTTATCATTTCCTTTGTTAGTATTCCATCTTCAATGTTCTCCAAACTTTCTGTACCTCAGTGTTGAAATTAGGTATTATTGAGGCTCTGAATAGTCAATAAACTGGTTGAATAGAAATACCTCTGGGTTGGATTGATTGCAGGCAGGAACAATGAACTACTGAACTGACTTTATCTTATCCTTTGACATCAGTTTTAGTTTTGCTTATATCAAAAATCATTGACACCATCTCCTTTGCTGATCTTAATTTTATAATCTTGGTTAATTTTCCTCATTCTTCACAGTCTTGTTATACAGTCATTCTCATTCTCTTACATTTCCCATGTGATGTTTCCAACTTAAAATTATCTTTATTATATAATTTAACTTCAAATATATCCTTAGATGAATAATTAGTTCTCCCCAGGTGTAATTTTACTTAGTGATATGCCCTTTGCTGTCTAAATAAGTGCTGTTTTATGAACATTAGATGTAAATGCTGAACATATTAATGTTAATTATTTCATGAGTTAGGAGATTTATTAACAGGAAAAAGGAAATAAATCTCAGCTATGCAATGCAGGCAAATAAGGTTAGAGGAAAAAGATCCAAATATGGGAGAAAAATCATCACATGAGTCAGCCAAAACAAAAATAATTATGTTTTAATAAAATAGGCACTGAAAAATTAATCATTGGGTTATTAAGTCAATAAGCTTACTGGCTTATTAAGTCAATATGAGACAACCTTTTTTAAAAAATATTTTCTTGAGGTGGATCATTTTTAAAATCTTTATTGGATTTTTTAAAATTTAAAATCTTTCATTGGATTTTTACAATATCATTTCTGTTTTATGTTTTGGTTTTTGGGCCCTAAGACATGTGTGATCTTAGCTTCCTGACCAAGGATTGAATCTGCAACCCCTGCATTGGAAGACAAAGTCTTTTATCCCTGGGTCAACAGGAAAGTTCCTAAAAGATCTTAAGATTTGGTGTGTGTGTGTGTGTGTGTGTGTAGCTTATTCTTCTTATGGATAAAAAAAAAAAAGAACAGTGAGCTAGAACAAAACTGGGTATTTCTTATGCTGTGTTGCTGCTGCTGCTGCTGCTAAGTCACTTCAGTCGTGTCCGACTCTGTGTCACCCCATAGACGGCAGCCCACCAGGCTCCCCCATCCCTGGGATTCTCCAGGCAAGAATACTGGAGTGGGTTGCCATTTCCTTCTCCAATGCATGAAAGAGAAAAGTGAAAGTGAAGTCGCTCAGTCTGTCCGACTGTTAGCGACCCCATGGATTGCAGCCCACCAGGCTACTCCGTCCATTGGATTTTCCAGGCAAGAGTACTGGGGTGGGGTGCCATTGCCTTCCCCGTATGCTGTGTTACTATAGTGAAAATTTAAGAGACTGTTAAGAATGTTAAGAGATGGTTAAGATTTCTATAACCTATAACAATGGTCTATTTCCACACATTATTCTTTCCTAGGGTAAATTTCCTGCAGGCAAATCTTTCAGTTTCTTGAAGGATACATGCTCTCCATGACCACAGAAACTTTGCGTATACTATATCATTCCTTCTGCAAAGACTGTTCAACCATTTTCATTCCTTAACTCCTGCTCAATCTCCAGATTTTAGCTCAATTATCACTCACAATAGTCTAGGCAGGTTCCACTTTTACTGAACGTTGCCTCATTGTGTCTTGCTTTTACTCCGTCTTCTACCTCACAGAGTTTTACAGGAACTAATAAGTAATACTCCTAAGGCACTTTCCACAGAGACAAAACATAGAAAATGCTCACTAAATGTTAGTGATTTTAAATATTCCTTATAATACTTGGATTAGGTAGTAGTTTCCCTAAATATGGTACCAAGCTCCTTCTATAAAGAAACTGCCCTCCCATGGCAATAATTCAGATTTATTCCAAACTTCTTATAACGTGCTGTTAAATTTCCCTTCCCAGGATCAGGCAGACCTAGGCATTTATTGCTTCTTGTTTCTCAATAGGTTTTGTTTGTTTGTTTTCACGACCTTTGCATCTCTGGGGCTTTCAATGTTTCTCTAATCTCTTCCTCTATTCCTGCTAGTTTGATGATTTATTCTTCTTCCTATCCCCCTCCTCCTCTTCCTCTTCTGCCTGCTCTGCCTCCTTCTCCTCTGCCTGTTCTGTTTCTTCCTATTCCCCCTTTTTCTTCTTCTTTGCTGTCATATGTTGCAACAACAATGGAAGATAGTATTTCCCAGTTGTCTTCTGATTTTGCATTACATTCTAGATCGGGTATGAGTTATATATAAAAACAGTTCATCCATCACATGGAAATATTGATGCCATAACTTTTATGTGCAATACCTTTAAACATTCCCCTTGATTGCTTTTTTTTTTGTTTGTTTACTTCTTTATCAGATACGACTGAGCGACTGAACTGAACTGAACTGAATTCCTGAGGTTTTACCATATCATCAACATTTCCATCTCACTGAAGTCAATATTTTTTCTTGTTCTGAGTGGCTGGCTCTCCCAATCTATATTCTGTTTCTATGTGCATGTGTGCTCAATTGTGTCTTACTCTCTGCAACCCTCTGGATTATAGCTTGCCAGGCTCCTTTGTTCATGCAATTCTCCAAGAAAGAATACTGGAGTATCTGTGATTTCCTCTTCCTGGGGATCTTCCCAACTGAGGGATCGAAGCTGAGTCTCTTGCATTGGCAGGGAGATTCTTTAACCATGAAGCCACCTGGGAAGCTTGTCCCTAGCTCCATATATAAATTTAAAAGGGAATTTTTGGCCCACTGTTTTCTCATGATGACACATGTTTACTTGATTGACTGTTTATCTGAGTTTTTTCCCTTAGCAAATGCAGAATCATTGCAGAGATAATGTCCACTGTGCTGAGTTGGAGTTTAAAACTCTTACCATGATTTGAAAGGAAATGGTTGGTGATGTTTTCTGTAATTTTTGCAAGAGTTGAGCCAGAATTTCAGCAGTGATGGAGGCAGGGCAGTGCCATCACTGTTACTATAGTCAGCTTTTCAACTTTTTATGTGATAAAATATATATCACAACGCTGCTCCTAATATGTCACACAACTCAGACTATCATGTGAATCGCATCTTGTCACCGTGTCCCAGCTTTCATCTCAGCTTTTAACATATACAGAACAAGATTTTGCTAATGGAAGGTTGTAGGAAAGTGCAGAAAACTGTCACTACCTCTGGAGTTTACCGGTGTTAAAGCGCTATGTAAAGTGTCAGATTTCACAGAGTGAAGTTTATACACCTGGAAGGAGCAGACCTACATCCTGCAATTTTCCAAAGTTATAAAAGTTGACTTGAGACAAATATGGTTATTTTAATATATAAATGTCCTGTGACTTTCTCAGAAGAAATCACATAGATGTTCATGACCCATCCTTACAACTAAATATTCTGTAGATATAGTTTAGGCTCTTGATCTAATAACATGACTCCTTGCTTTCTAAGTGGAAAACAGGTCAATGTGTCTCTAAATACCAGCTTACCTTGATCTAGTGAAATATATTGGCAACAGTTTCTTTACTGCACTTTTAAATTTTAACCTCTTCAGGGGAACAAGAAAGAAAGATAGGTCTAAGAACAGTGAGGAAACAAATAGCAGTCTCTAGAAAGGTAATGAAATCACTTTTGAGCAGGACATTCATTTAAGCAAAAATAAAGATAATTAGATTGGTTTATGTGAAGGAATTAGACCTGCACAATGCTTGCTTTCACCTAAGTCTCCTAGGACATATTTACATGCATAAAAATAGGGGAGAAGAGGTAGTCTTTTAAATTCTACTAAAATTTAAATTTCTACTTAACAGTTATAAAATAAAAATATTTTATCTTTATTATTAGATATATGAATTGTGTTTTGTCATAGGTAAAATGGGAAATGCTTCCCAACATTATCATTATTTTCTGCTTTAATCTCCTAAATACAAACCCATGTACAAAAATATATAATCATCCAGGGAAAGAAAAGAAGCCTACTTTGTCTTTCCTAGAGTTAAATTGTTTTCTTAAAAGTGCACCATTAGTTCATCTCTGGAATGTTAAATTTAAAACACTGCAATCCTCCTTAAGCAAGTAGCCTCCTTCAGAAATGCTTTAAAGAATCCTTTAAATCAGGCGTCCCAAGTCCCTCGGTCCAGGGACCAGTATGGTTTCTCCGCCTGTTAGAAACTGCTGGACAAGCAGGAGGTGAATGACAGGGAGGGAGCAAACCATCAGCAGCTCCCATTGTTCACATTACTGCCTGCAGCAGCCCCAAGCGGAAACATTTTCTTCAAGATCTTGTCCCTGGTGCCAAAAATGCTGGGGACCGCTACTTAAATCTATTCATGGTCATTTATTTTACATGAAAGTTGCAACTGCTTTATTTCACCTGTTATGCTTCCACCTGTAGTAGACACTATTAAACTGTCCCCGAGGATCCATTCTCACCTTTTTCTTTTTTTTTTTTTTTTTTCATTTTAGTAGTGGAACCTACCTCTTTCCCTCTCCCCTTTCACTTACTTCCTAGCCTTACTGGGTTTGAGCTGGGTTTATTTCCCAGCCCCCTTGCTGTCTGACAGGTGTGTCTACCTAACTAAATTCTTGCCAATGGAATATAAACAGAAGTGATGTGTATGCTTTATTGGTCATTTTTAACTTGAAGTAGTGTGCCCTGGCTTGGCTTTTTCCTATCATTTTGGCTAAGCAACCACAACTACAGATGCAGCCTTTGAGACAGAGATGAAGTCATGTTTTGCATAGGGCAGGCTGGCCCAGAAGCAGTCAGCAGCCAGAGCCTGCCTGTCTATATTTATATTCTAAAATGAGAGAGACACAGACTTCCAGTTTATTTGCTTCACTGTTATCTTACATCTCTTTCCTATAGTAGCTGACCTTGTATCCTGACTTATAACACACCAAAATGTATATAATCGTAGAATAATAGTATCTCTGAGCCATAAGTTATTGGTGCATAAAACTGATGTGAAAGTATTTTAGAAAGGTGAGTGCAAAGCAAAATCAGCATTTGCTTTCCCCCCACCCCCTCCGGATTTTCTCAGCAGTTCAGTACACTTAGTTTCCATTTTACAAGGAATACTCTAGAGTCAAAATGAATCATATGTCTTGAGAACAATAATACGTATCTATTGCTGGAGAATTTGTGTGGTATGTCTTCCTCTGGAACTTGTTGGCCCTTGGGTGGTGCTTGGTTTCAGTATATATATGGAGGTGTTTGATTAGCTCCTATTTATTAATGTTCTGTGGATTCAGGAGTTCTCTGATATTCTCAGGGTTTGGACTTAAGCCTCCTGCTTCTGGTTTTCAGTTTTATTTTTACAGTAGCCTCAAGACGTCTCCATCTATACAGCACCGATGATAAAACATCTAGGTTAAAGGTGAAAAGTTTCTCCACCTTGAGGGACACCCAGAGAGGTTCTC